>CM076921.1:8200765-8442995 GCA_039566165.1 Maruca vitrata | reverse complement strand
ACCGTAGCGAACATCACATCTACAGACACTACTACGAATGAGTAACTAGGAATATGTAGGACTATCGGCCGAATAAGATTAATTTTGAAAAAATACATTTAATTGGACATTTAAGGGGAGGTTAGGAATAGATTATTTGAATTTATTCTAATAAATAGGTATTTCAAAAAAATTTAATTACACCCCTGCAGCGAATATTAGTGAAAAGTGGTATTTTTTATTTCCATAAAAAAAAACCTCAATATGGAACAAGACAATGCAAGCAACACCATTCTGAGTACGCAAACAATACGACAGAATGCAAGGGTGCTGTGTATTTAGGAATGTTAAGCTCTACACACACTAGAGATAACGGATCAAACTGTTTATGTAAGGGACAGGTTCAAAATATTGCAACCAAACCAGTAGTATTTAAATTTCTTTTATTTGTTTTCTTATGTATAAAATCGTTTATATGTTTTAAATAGAACTTTTATCCACAATATTATGTTTATTGTATATAAAACATCATAACGATCGTTTGCATTAAACTTAGAGTTTGCAATAGTATTAATCTACAACTATTGACATTTGCTTCTAATTGATAGCTGGTTTCTGACGGTGTCTACATGTTATTTGAGACAATTTGTGTACCTTCGCCGAGCACGCAATGTGCAGTCGACACTAGCCCACTCTGCGAGGCTCTCATTACTGCAACAATTTGTCACGGACGCAACGAGCGTTCCCAACTTCACAATACCGCTTCTTACGCGTCTCGTTATTTGATACTACACTCGACTGTTTACATTACATTCTACACTCACATATAATCGTCTATTTAATTTAATCACAACAGCTTAGAGCAAACGGTAGCAACGATGATAATGTACAGAATAATTTGGCTCGAATTGAATGGCTGTGGGACTGCGAATCTTTGGATACTGTTGTTTCAAGATATTAGTTCCATCTTAAGACAGTTTACAACGTCCTCAACTTGACGGAATTCGTAAGGGTGTCTTTACGTAATGGAAATTTTGATGCTTTGTGGCAATATCATATCCGATGACGACAATTTTTTTTTACATGTATTTCCAGCTTCTATGAACACCCTCGTCAATTGAACCAATCGCCTTTAGAATGTTCACCACTTAAGTTTCAATTTGTTGGTGGATAATTACTTATAGCATTTTCTAAATAGGTTGAATTTAAGTAACTTTTCTGTTTGCTTCGATAACTTTAAAGTTGTTACGATAAATTAATTCGTCTTTAACGACCGCAGTTAATATTAAAGATAAAACTTCTTACTTTTGGTCCACGTAACTTTCTCGGAAGCTCTAATAATTTCAAGTTTACCAACCTTAAACAAGGTGGGTAAGTAAATATCCTTCGATAAAATCGTAATTATCAAAGGGTGAGTCAACAGATGTTAACTGAAAAAATATGGAGATTGTTAAAATTAAACAAGCAATCTTGCTGTGTACCGAACAGGCCTTGAATGGGGTGCCGTGAAAATGGGCCATTGGCCTGAATGTACCGAGTTTAAACAATGATTAGAATCAGGATTTATAGTAATTTGCATTTACAATGCTAATGGGACCATTTTATGACCTGATCCAAAATATGTCCACCTGGATTTTGGCGACTATAAATAAGTAGTACCTACTTTGTTTCTCTTATATGTAGAGTATATTTATTCCCAACTACATATTAGTATTTTCAAGTATTATAATTTATTTGAGACTTTTAATAAAAATAAACTATTTTTGTTTTATATTTTGCTCCAAAACTGAACCTTAGTATTATTAAGGCACAGCTTAATATTAGTAAATTGGTTTTGTGTGTAGACTGATATCTTTTCTCAATGTGATGACACCAAATCTCAAAATAGTTGATACTGAAGAATCAACTCGATTCACTTTGAAAGAGGGCGCTTTACCAATTCCAGGTATGTAGGTATGTGTATTTGATGAAGGACATCGGACGTTGTGTTCGGACCTGTGACCCACACGCGAACATTAATGAAACCAGTTGGGGTATGCTAGATAACATGAATAGGTACCTACTACCTAAAAGGAAGGGTCGCATTCTTAAAAGGTAGGAAATCGTTTTCTTCTGCTAAAACAAATATTAACATTAAATAATAACGGTAGGTAACTAACGAGACACATATTGCTAAACTGATGATTATCCTGCTAAACTGATGATTTTAAAAAGTGCCACTGATACACGTTCAATCACATAAAATGCTTACAACAAATATAACAATTAGTCTGACCTATTTGAAGTTAAATAAAACCGAAAATAATTTTGTCCAGCTAGCTTATACTTGACGAAACACAATGTGTTAACGCAAAAGCCAAAAAAGAAATGTTTCGTAAAATGGTAGACCTTTGAAACAAACACATTTCAATACTGTTCGTGAACTTAGGTCGTCATAAACGCCCGATGTCCTTACAATAGCAAAGTTATTGAACATTCACAATGCACAATATTTTTCGTGCGGAAAAGTAGGCCGGCAATTAATTTTATTAATTTAAACATGAACTGAAACTTTCTAATTACTACTAATTACTGTTTTTTATGTATAATTAAAACTAAGAATGAAATTATTCAATTCAATTCCATACGATTTCATCGGCGAAATTTTTACTACCTAGTTATTTATTTTATACCTACCTACTAGTTGTGAAGTATTCACAAAAATTACAGAAATTATTAAACTTATAATTTTATTATTTAAAAAAATCTACAGATTCGAATTCAACAGGTTGTTTCAACGAGTACGTAGATGTTTACAAAATATTAATAAATTAAATAATTACAATCTGTTACATAAATAATACAGGCTTATTGTGATGTGTTTTCGTCAGTTGTATCATTATTACTATTTCAATAGTGATAAGATTATTTAATATACATAGCAACATATGGGTTGTAAATTATATTGAAATCGAATCTTTATACAGTGCACATACGGTATAAATTAGAATGACTGCGTAGGCATAGCGGCGCGTACGCCGCGCCTCCCAACAAACAAGTAACAATGACGTAAGTGAACGCTGATTTGAGAATGTATGGAACGAATATAGCTGCGAGCTCTCAGTCGCCGCTGGAAGGTCAGTGACGAGGATAGTCTAATGTGTTTTGGTGTGACATAATTAAACAGTTTAAATAAAAGTGGTGAAATATCACGCGCACACACACTATAATTTGTTCTGTCGTGCCTAATACTTGGTAGTTAATAGCTACACAGTTATAATATACAAATATGTCGCTCAGCAAAAAAGTTATCTCACTTCTGTACAAAAACAACACTGCTATCAGGTCGTTATCAACTACAAATGTGGTCAACTCGAAGTTTAATTGGGAAGATCCTCTGGAATTAGATGGTATGTTAAAAGATGACGAAAAGGCAATTCGGGACACATTCAGAGCGTACTGCCAAGAGAAACTTTTGCCGAGGATAGTTTTAGCAAACAGAAATGAAGTTTTCGACAGGGAAATTTACCGAGAAATGGGTCAGTTAGGTGTTTTAGGATGCACTATTAAAGGCCATGGTTGTTCTGGCGTCTCATTTGTTACATACGGTTTAATTACAAGAGAACTGGATGGAATAGATTCGGCATATCGATCCGCCATGAGTGTGCAGAGCAGTTTGGCTATGAAAGCGATAGACAAGTACGGCACCGAAGAGCAGAAACAAAAGTTCCTACCCAGAATGGCTAGCGGAGATTTAGTAGGTTGCTTCGGACTAACGGAACCCAATTCTGGTAGTGACCCAGGAAGCATGTCAACAAGAGCTAAATACGATTCCAAAACGAAGAGCTACATTCTATCAGGTTCTAAAACATGGATCACTAATGCACCTATCGCCGATGTCTTAATTGTATGGGCGAAAAATGAAGAAAATAAAGTGCAAGGCTTTATAATAGAAAGATCTCAAGTGAAGAAAGGTTTAGACACACCTAAAATTGAAGGGAAGTTTTCTCTGAGAGCATCAGCTACGGGAATGATATTGCTTGACGATGTGGTTATACCTGAGGAGAATTTGTTGCCTAACGTAGTAGGCATGAAGGGGCCCTTAGGATGTCTGAATTACGCACGATACGGAATAGCATGGGGTGGGCTCGGTGCTGCCGAATCCTGTTTGCGTATAGCCCGGCAATACACATTAGATAGGAAACAATTTAATAAGCCTCTCGCAGCTAACCAACTCATACAAAAGAAACTGGTCGACATGATGACAGAGATACATATTGGTTACCAGGCGTGCCATAGAGTAGGAAGGCTGATTGATCAGGGAAACCTCGTGCCTGAGATGATTTCGTTGCTCAAAAGGAATAATTGCGGTAAGGCACTGGATATTGCGAGGGCGGCTAGAGATATGCTGGGCGGTAACGGCATATCTGATGAGTACCACATTATTAGGCACGTGATGAATTTGGAGGCTGTAAATACTTATGAAGGCACTCACGATGTTCACGCGCTGATATTAGGCAAAGGTATTACGGGGATATCTGCCTTCTAAAATGTTTATGTAAGTAATCCGGAAAACACAATGTAAAATGACTTATTATTTTTATTGATAGCAGTAATAACATTCTAATTTATTATTGAACCGTCTTGTTTTTCGTTAATGGAATAATTCATGAAATTAAGTAGGTTTGTAAATATGTATCAAGTCTCGGCTCTTTAACTATAAAATAATACTTACGTTTATGAGAAATTAATTGCCCTGTTTATTAATGTTTATATCTGAATAATTGTATTCAACCATCCAATATTTTAATGCTTCACTTAAAAATGTTTATGGACTTTAATGAGGTTAGTATGGAACCTCTATTGCAGTTTGTTTATCTCTAAGTATTACCTATAAATAAGTAAGTATAATATTATGTTTAAGTTATCTTTCTTTTGGATATTACTTTTGTTTCGATTTTTTTCATAAAACATATTAGGTACATAAAGAAGTTGTAATAATCTTTGTCACTGTTTTTCTCTTTGTTATTCTCTGAATGCGATATTTTTATACGCAGTTCCTTTATTTTTAACAACTATTGACACCCAATAACAAACATGCATTTAAAATGTTTGTGCATTTACATTGTCTGTATTTGTATATGTACATCTACCTGTATATAATAAAGAAGTCTTTATGTTCAAAACTTCATCGTTTGTTTTGTGCATCCCGTAGAACATTTTAAATGTGTAGATAAATACATTAGTACATAACGTTCACATTTACTGATTTGAAGTAGCAAAATTATTATATGAATAGCGGCCGCCCGCGACTTTGTCCGCGTATTAATGGGTTTTAGTAGCAATGATGTATTAAAATAGCCAGCTACCTCCATACCACGTATACAAAAATCTATAAACGTAAAAGTTCTCCCATACTAATTTTCATCCCCCCCCCCCCCCCCCAATGACCGCCATGGGGGTTGAATTAAAAAAAAATAGCGCTGGTGTCTCTCCGGAGTACCAGCTACCTACATACCGAGTTTTATAAAAATCGACAAACACGTAAAAATTCTCCCATACTAATTTTCACCAACCCCCAATGAACCCCGTGGGGGTTGAATTAAAAAAAAGTATGTTATTCCAGAGTGCCAGCTACCATCATACCAAATTTCATGAAAATCGGTTCAGAAGTTTGAGCGTGAAAGAGTAACAAACATCCATTTATTATTTATTATTATTTATTTATTTATACATCCATACTTACAAACTTTCACATTTATAATATTAGTAAGGATTTAATGTTAAAGTTAGTTAGGATTTAAAAGCAAAGCAATATTCAAAGAATTCCTTAACATTTTTATAAGCTAGAAAGACAAACTTAATTAATTATTAGTACGTACAAGAAATGTGTAGTCGAAAAAAATTCAAAAAGATTGGAGGCGCCGGGTATCGATCCCGGTACCTCTCGCATGCTAAGCGAGCGCTCTACCATCTGAGCTACGCCCCCGTTATGACATGCGGCGAAATTATATATCATCTTACGTTATAGTTAAAGACGACTAGTAATGAAATAATATTGTACTTTGTACGTAACAAACATGTTTTCTTTTTCGTTGCTGTTCTTATCAGCTTTTTGATAAGATTTTGATTCGTGTGTCTCCTTTATCGTGAGGACGGCATTATTTGAAATAATTATTATACTTATACATTGGGGACAGTTGCTATGTTAGTAGTATACCTAGTTAGTATACCTATGCCTAATACATATAATTTAAAGTGCAAACGTTTAAATCTGTACCTACAAGTATTTGTAAAAGATAAAACAAGTCATTTTATACAAATACTTATTTCAAATGGTCATAGTTACACACATAGACATAACAGTAGACAAACTACTATGTCCGGCGTCCGGGATATTTCCCATGTCATACTTTTGGTAATGTCTCGATATTTTGGTTTTCAGTAATTGATCTGTAATCATCTGATCATGTAATAGTGCACACGCATTAGTGCAAAAGTAATACATATAATATGATATTACATATCCAGTATATAAACATACATTTTTCTAATACTTGTTATACCGTACGTCGTAATATCATGTTATTGTGTGCAGTCTTTTATCAATACTTAGAACCTTTAATCTTTCTGCAGGGCAATGGAAACATTATTAGGGCCTTTTTAATATATATTTACATAAACAAAGTCGAATAAAGGTGAATTTATTTGTCATTGATGTGTTAAGTATTTTAATTATAAAAATCTTTGTGGAATACAATCGTCTATAGTTTAGATTCGTTTCCAATCGTGTCTCCGTTCCTAAAGTAGTTATTTGTAAGATTGACTTATTTCGGTATATTTATGTGTCAATCACATGCGAATCTATTAGGCTGCTTCTGAGATGAGCGTGCACAAACGTATGCTTCTAGGGGTGTGAGCCTTCCGCTCCCCCGCCAGTAGCGGTACCACGAGTTGGCTATCGAAAACTTACGTACGCTAAAAACCTATCGAGTTATTTTTTTCATACGACCGATTTTAGTTCTTAGCGTAACCACCAGGGGCGCTGTACAAGTTTTTCATAGACATATTTACGTAGGCGATATCGAGTCCGTAACTTTTAAACTCATGGTAGCGCTACAGTCCGGTGAAGCTGTAAAAGCCGTCTGAGGCTAACAGCTAAGTCCTCCCGAAAAAAAAATCTAACGTATGAATATAAAGGATGTTATCGTTCAATGATATTTCTTATCCGATCAGAATTATTCGTTCACATAAAATAAGAAATAAAAACTATTTATACACATATATTTCATTTTATGTGCACTTATAAATCGTCTAAAAATCATATGTTTCTATCTCCAGTTTGAAAAGCCAGCAAACTCGATAGTCAGTCTTCTAAACCGAATATAATATAAGCTAGTACGATTAAATATCGTATTTAGAATCTGCCTGCATCGCTGCATTGCTATCTTATTTCAATTTGCATCGAGACACGGTTTCTACTTGCATCCTTAATGCATGTCTGCGGTTTTAACATTATTACTGTATGTTGGGACTTCTCTCCGCACTATTAATAATGCCAACCTGAGCTGCCTAATAGATAAGTTTCACACTGAACCTATTTGAATATGAGCCTTCAGAATGCTTCAACGTTTTATTCATACAAATAAACGCTTCATACGCAGTAACGCGGCCTTAATCGTATATTTGTGACATGTAAAAAAACCTGGACAGATAAAAATCGAAGTTCTTTTATGTACACCCGATATGTTCATTATTGTATGATATGGGAGTTAAAGAAGTAGACACAGAACTGACAAATGATAAATAAATAAATAAATATTACACAACATCACATTGATCTGATCCCGTGGTAATTAGCTTAAGCACTTGTGTTACGGAAATCAGGATCAACAGTGGATACACAATAAACTTAAACATATTTAATAATACACCCAGACACGGAACAAACACCGATAAGAGTAATTGATAAGAGTAGAAGAAAAAGACATGTTGCGCAGGCCTCACTTAGCCCTACAGTGAAGAATGCGTACAACCCACTGTCGCCCTACAACCAGCGGCTGAGCGGGAGGATCCCGGGGCTTTTAGCCGGTAGGAGTCCGGCATAATCCATGAGGATTGTTTCCCAAGGGTAAAAAAGGCCTCATTTAGCCCACGCCTATGTTATCTGTGCCCACGCTAACACAAGGGCAGGGCAGGAAAATGATGATGTACATTATAGAAACCCATTTTTAATGAGATTGGATATGATTTCTAATGTTGAATTGACATCTACATTAAAAGATCCATAGTTAGTTTATTTTCACTTATCGTACAAACATACATAGCGTATTATGTTTATCTTTATTGCTAAGGCATGTTAGATCCCTTCCCTTTAATAGATTTACTGTAAATAGAGCTAAGTGATTATTAATGCCAGCTGGGAACTAAGTTTGATGAATATCAATATTATTATAAATTCTAGTTAGTAATTCCCTGTGACAGAAGAGGTAGGTACTTCTATCTCATCTTGGGTATAACATATATTTTATAATCTGTGTGAGCACTTTCTAGATAGTGGCCATTTCATCCAATCTATTTGATTCAACAAATTATTTGCTTGACTTTAATTGAAAGTAAGTAATTTGTAGTCTGGTGGGTTGTTAAAAGTTTTAGCATTTATTAGGCATATCAAAACGTATTTAAATTTATAGGCATATATATTCGAATGTTTTATCTTGAATTTTAATTGCTAAAACATTTTAGCTTACTTTTATTAAAATCAACCCATTTATGCCGATGGGTTTTTTCAATTAGTATAAACCTACTACTTGTCTCAAGGAAAACGTTCTGATAACTCATTGTATATATTTCCTTAGAATAAGATTAACTAAATACAAAGGATATATCTGTCTACCTAGAATCTAGCTCCAAATTGATTGGTCAGTGGTCACACAACAGTAACTACAATAATAAATAAATCTCAGTAAGGAACCACAGACTTGCCACAACTTAGTCTAGATTTCATCACTTTTTAGTGATAAAAAAGCATATAAGTACATCGAGACTGGTCTTAGTTTTTATAGAATGTTTTTGGTGATATTCTGGTTATTGCTAAGTTACTAGTATATTATACTATTATACAGAATATATTGTATTCTGCTCATTGCATATGTGTGAAATAGGAATTAAAATTTGCCAAAGAATTCAAATGTACATAAAAACTTGGCAGTCCTGCTTACTTTTAACGAAAAATTTACTAAATATCAATTGTATTAACAACAAAGTTTCAAGTTTATTAAATAATTCTTATACCTAATTTAATATCGACATTGCAAGTGGTTTAGCTGATTACTTAAAATCGTATTGTGTAAGGTAAGGTAAATAAATTGTCGATTATTCTTCATTACATTTTATTTACCTTTCTTTGAAAAAAACTTTGTTTTATTTATTTACCTTTCTTTGAAAAAATGGCCATCATGTGCATGCATAAGCAAGAGTTTATGCATGCACATGATGGCCATTTTTTAACTGCTTAAATGACTTTTAGTGGCCATCTTGGACATAAGTATGTCCAAGATGGCCACCAAAAGTCATTGTTTAAACTTTAAAATAAGTTAGTTAAGTGCCAGTTAATAGTGGACAAACATTATATTTATTTAGTCAGTTTACGAAAAAAAAAATGTTTTACTACCTACTATCTGAAAAATCTTACTTAGAACTTAATTGAATGTAGTATGTATGAAACATTACATTAGTTGTTTAACTCTAACTTAGACTAATGCACAGACACTCTGTCAACTGGAATGTAGTATGTTCTTGTTATTAAACAGTTTCTTTAACAAAGCACATAGGCATAAAGACGTGTAAACGATGAATACTTACGTATATATGTTATAGGCAATGTGAATAATCTAGCATTGTTTATAATATTGCAAATGCATTCTATACAATGCCCCTAGGCAATACCTATATTCTATACATCTCCCAGGTAAAATGTAAAATAGTTCAAACATTAAAAAATATTTTGTATAAATGTCCTAGGCGTTGTATAAATTGATTGCCTGCATTAAACACATTGTCTTTGACATAATATAAAATGTAAACGAGCTGTTATGTAGGTACATACATCTGTGTACTACGAAAATATCACTTACTACTACGTGTCCCACGATCACCCTTTTTGTTTATAGCTTATGTAATAAGCCCCTTTCTCCGCTGCATAGGAATTACCCTTAATATTGTGAGGGAAGCGTTAGATCTACGAATGCAATTTTACTATATTACGAGAAAGATTGTCATACCAGAGCCTTGCGGAAAAAATGAGCTAAATACGTTGAGCGGTGATATTGCATGTTATTATTATAGCATTGGTAAGAGATTTTTATTACAATAAATAGCTTTTCATCCCCAATTTCGTTCGCGTGAAGTCGTTAATAGATACTTATTCTAATCTCAAGGGATGATTTTCGAAAAAAACATTTCACACGTGTTTTATGCTTTTCAATGTAGGTCATACTCCTATGCGAACAACTTGTTTCATTTTTTTTTTTTTCATAATAGGCTAACAAGACGACCTCACTCTACTCTACATGATGGTAAGCGGTAGTGAGATCCAAATATGAGGTCGACAAGCACAATACATCATATGCCTGTCGCACTGACCCTGAAGGCCTGCTTAAATGCCGTTTCACGTCCCGCCTGAAGAGCCCGGGAACATAGGAGGGAGGGAAATCATGAGCTGGAAGGGCGTTCCATGCCTTAATGACACGTGGCAGAAAAGAGGAACTAAACCTCTTAGTCCGAGCCACCAGCGCCTGCATTGTATGTGGCAGCGCTGTCCAGCACGTGTCGTTCGGGAGTGGAAATTTAGTTAGAAAGAAGAAGTTCATACTTACTTTAAGTTACTTTTTTACTCTCCTTCTTCATAAAAGAAACTCTTGTCCAAAATTTGAAATTTATCTAAGGATAAGGACTCTCGGTGCGGTTTTCACCCGCCCACGCGGTGGCAACGCGCCCGCAGCTTCCGTAGAATATACAGGTTGTCCCAAAAATAGTGTACAGCGGAAGTCCTGAGATAGAACACCCCGTGGGGCATCTGAAACACCCCCATGTATGTGCGATTTTAATAATTTTCGAGTGATGATATTTTTTCTAAACTTTTGAGAATTATTCAAATCATCATTTTGAAAACTTCCATCTGAGTTATGAAGACAAATATTTTAAGTTTTAAAGAAGAACATGAAAACAGATTTGTAAAAAGAATTTGTCAAAAAAGTCAAATACTTTTTTATGGAAAATTGTTTAGTCGCTAGTATGTTGTATAGTAAGAGTAGTTATAATCCCATCTGAATTGTATCGTCAATAATAGGCATAATAATTCAAAATCTGTACGTCAAAATTCCGTTAACATAATTTCAGTGTACTAAAACTTATGAAACATTAGTTTATAATAGATTTTAAATGATACTGTGGCGTCCCACCATCACCTTATTCAATAAGTTTAGGTTTTATATTTAATAAAATTATTTATATTTAATATTTAGTAATTGTACTTTTTGGTGGACGACCACATCAGAGTTCACCAAAAACTTTAGGAAAAAACGAATGCGCTGCTTGACGTGTTGTCATTGTTGTCATTATTGTTGTAGAAAATTAAATTTACGTTTTGCTAGTTAGATGTTTTTTGATTTATTTTCTGCCTTGATACGCTACGTGGTCTCTCGGTACACTCCTTCAATCTTCATGTGTCGTGTTGCAACTGTGTCCCAGCCACGACTATATTGGTGACCCCTGAAGGGCACGTAAGTTAACCGATGAGCAGCGACGGCAGAAAAAAAGGGAAAATGACCGAAGACGCGCCCAGGGCTCATTCTATGGCTATACGGATGCCTCCATTTTCTCCTGAAAAGCCGGCGCTATGGTTCGCGCAAATCGAGGGTCAGTTCAGGATTTCTGGGGTAACTGACGAAGACACCAAGTTCTTTTACGTCACCGGCCAGCTCGACCCGCAAGTAGCAGCTGAGGTAGAGGACGTTATTATCACTCCCCCGGCCAAAGATAAGTACGGAAAGCTAAAAGCTGAGCTGATTAAAAGGTTATCGGCATCAAGAGAGAAGAAAGTGAAGCAGCTCTTGATGCATGAAGAACTTGGCGACCGGAAGCCGTCACAATTCCTTCGGCACCTTCGACACCTAGCAGGACCAGACGTGCCTGATGACTTCCTGCGTACAATATGGACCAGTCGCCTTCCCAGTGGTACGCAGACCATCATCGCTTCGCAGACGGCATCGTTAGAAGACCTGGCAGATCTGGCGGACCGAATCCACGACATCGTACCTACGACACCTCAAGTAGCTTCCACCTCCAATCCGCTGCCAGGCAGCTCCATGGACATTTTGGTACAGCAAGTAGCTTCACTGACCAAGCAGGTCCAAAATCTGACAGCGGAACTGAACCGGAAGTCACGTCCACGCCAGCGCTCCAGCAATGACCAACGAGGTCGTTCCAGCTCGACACGGTCCCAATCCAGCTACAGGAAGTTTCCCACTTGCTGGTACCATCACAAGTTTGGGGACCAGGCCAACAAATGCGTAAAGCCGTGCGACTATAGGTCGGGAAACGCAACAGGCAGTCGGTAATGGCGACCGCCGATTGCCCGGGTTCCGGTCGCTTGTTCGTCACTGACCGTGGTACTAAGACGCAATTCCTCGTCGATACTGGAAGCGACGTCTGTGTCTTCCCACGATCAGCACTCCAGGAACGACGCCAGAAAGCCACCTACGAGTTATGCGCAGCGAACGGTAGCAAAATACTCACTTACGGCTACGTACAACTCGCTCTGAACTTTGGCTTGCGCCGCGACTTTGCTTGGCGATTTATTGTTGCGGACGTGACAAAGGCAATTATCGGTGTAGATTTTTTAGCGCACTATAATTTAATTGTAGATTGTCGAAATAAGCAATTAATAGACAATACGACTAGTCTCACCTCCCCGGCTTCGTCCGCCAACAGTCCGTGCAATATTTCGTCAGTCAAAGTGGTCACTGGTGTATCATGCTACCATGACATTCTTCGGGATTTTCCGGAAATTACCCGCCCATACGGTCTTCCTAGGGTTACAGTACACAACACGGTACACCACATCAAAACCACACCTGGACCTCCTATCTCAAGTACACCTCGGCGACTAGCGCCAGATAAACTTAAAATTGCTAGGGATGAGTTTGCAGAAATGCTGAAAAGCGGCACAGCCAGGCCTTCGCAGTCACCCTGGTCATCACCACTTCATCTCGCGCCCAAAGGTGACAACGGTTGGCGCCCCTGTGGGGACTACCGCATGCTCAACGCGCGAACAGTGCCCGACAGGTATCCCATCCGGCACATCCAGGACTTCGCTCACAGCATATCTGGGTGTCGGGTCTTCTCTACCATCGATCTGGTAAAGGCTTATAACCAGATTCCGGTAAATTCCGAAGATATTCCGAAGACTGCAATCACAACCCCGTTTGGCCTGTACGAATTTCCGTTCATGACGTTCGGACTTCGTAACGCGGCCCAAACGTTCCAACGCTTCGTTGACAGCATGGTAAGAGGGTTGGACTTTTGCTTCCCTTATTTAGACGATTTTTTAGTTTATTCGCCTGATGAGTCCAGCCATGCGGACCACCTGCGCCAGCTGTTCATCAGGCTGAAGGAATATGGCATGGTCATTAACACGTCCAAGTGCGTTTTCGGGGCATCTTCGGTCAAGTTTTTAGGCTACCAGATCTCAGAGGCCGGTTCTAAGCCTTTACTAGCCAAGGTCCAGGCTATCCAGGACTTCCCAGTCCCCAAAACGGTTAGGGAGTTGCGGCGATTTTTAGGGATGTTGAACTTTTATCGGAGGTTCATCCCTTGTGCCGCGCAGTTTCAAGCTCCGCTGAACGCTCTTTTAACTGACTCCGTTAAAGGTTCACATCCTATAACATTCACAGCAGAGGAACACAATGCTTTCAACTCCTGCAAAGACAGTCTTTGCAGAGCAGCTCTCCTGGCTCACCCTGACTGCCACTCAAAGCTGGCTTTGGTCACCGATGCATCGGATACGGCGATAGGTGCAGCTTTGCAGCAGCTGAAAGACGGTGAATGGCAGCCTCTAGCTTTCTTCTCGCGAAAGCTCATGCCGTCGCAACGGAAGTACTCACCGTATGACAGGGAGCTTTTAGCCGTTTACGAGGCAATTAAATATTTCCGGCACATGATCGAAGCTCGACATTTCACAATTTACACCGATCACAAGCCAATTGTCTTTGCATTCCATTCTCGTAAGGAGAACTGCTCGCCCAGACAGTTTCGGCACCTCGACTTCATCGCCCAGTTCACCACAGACATTCGACACATTTCAGGGAAGGACAATGTGGTGGCTGATACTCTGTCTCGCGTCGAAGCAATTTCACAGCCTATCGACATGACTGCCCTCGCCAATGCACAGCTTTCCGACCCAGAATTGAGTCGGCTGTTGTGTGGTGACACTTCCTTGCGCCTCCAAAAGGTAAAACTACCTGGGTCTCAAGCCGAACTATACTGCGACGAGAGCGGTGGCGTACCCAGACCTTACGTGACGGAAGCCATGCGGCGCCAAGTGTTTGTCAGCCTGCACTCCCTTAGCCACCCTGGTGCTAATGCCACTGCGAAACTTGTTGCAGAGAGGTACGTATGGCCAAGTATGAGGAAGGATTGTCGAGAGTGGGCTCGAACTTGCCTTGCTTGCCAAGGTGCGAAGGTAACTCGCCATGTATCCTCACCGCTGAGTAGTTTCAAGCTACCACGACACCAGTTTAGGAACATCCACATAGACATCGTCGGTCCCTTGCCACCAGCCCAAGAGTTTAGGTACTGTCTCACAGCCGTTGATCGCTTTTCCAGATGGCCAGAGGCAATACCACTCAGGGATATCACGGCCGAGACAGTAGCTAAAGCTCTATTGCAAGGGTGGATCGCACGATTTGGATGTCCAACTGACATCGTGACCGATCGTGGCACCCAGTTTGAGTCGGCACTATTTGGGCATTTAGCTCAAATTGCCGGTTTTCAGCACAGACGCACTACGGCATACCACCCGGCGTGTAACGGACTGGTAGAACGGTTTCATAGACAACTGAAAGCAGCCATCACTTGCCATGCAAGCAACAACTGGCTTGAAATCCTTCCACTAGTCCTATTAGGCATTAGAGCCGCTTTCAAAGAGGACATACAAGCCTCACCTGCAGAGATGGTGTATGGCGAGACTCTCAGGTTGCCGGGTGATTTCTTTGTTCCACAAATCGATGGTACAGAAGACGTGACTTTATATACAGAACGTCTTAAGAAACACGTTCAAAGCCTTCTGCCATCGCCAGGATCTCGTCACCATGCCAACCGCCCAGTTTTTGTGTTCAAAGATTTGCCAACGGCCACCCACGTTTTTTTGAGGGATGACAGCACCAGCAAGTCATTTAGGCCAGCATACACAGGGCCTCATCAAGTTGTGCAAAGAGGTGATAAAATTTTCAAATTGCGGGTGCGAGGTAAGGAGGTCACAGTATCCGTAGACCGGTTGAAACCAGCCTACATACTATCTGACACTACAGTTAACACCATTCCCCCACCACAACATTACTTCACCCCTATACCATCGACAACATCACCCGACACTACACTCACAAATGTGAATGGTGATGGGAACATCTCACATAGTAATAGGGGTGGGATAACGACACGTTCGGGTCGACAAGTTCGATTTCCTGATTATTATCGCCCGTAACACGGTCTCTGGAGGGGGGTGATGTGGCGTCCCACCATCACCTTATTCAATAAGTTTAGGTTTTATATTTAATAAAATTATTTATATTTAATACTAGCGACCCGCCCTCGCTTCGCTTCGGGTATATCTCTATCTCTATATAATACACTCAGGGGCACATTTAACCGGCCACTTACATTTTTTCAGTTCTCTTAATAATCAGACAAATTGAAATAAATTTTGTTATGATATTAAGTTAAGCAGATAAACACGAACATAAATTAAACATTTTTGAGGTGTTAAATGGTTTATTTATGACAAAAAAAAACGAAATGTGAAAATAGAGTTTTCGTACAACAAATTTAAAAAATGCGAAAATTCATTTAAAATAAAAGTGTACCCTACATTTACGAATTAATAATGTGTATTTGCTCCCCTGGCCCTAATGACTTCTTGCAACCGATTTGGAAGCCCATCCATTATGTCTTGGATGTCGCTTTGGGGGCTTTTCTCCCATTCCTCGATCGCTGGTGCCCTTAGCTCACTGAAGGTGCTTGGAGCTGGTGTACGACTACGGATTCATCTTTTGAGGTTGTCCCACACATGCTCTATTGGGTTCAGGTCAGGACTTCGAGCTGGCAAAGGTAATCGCTGAATATTGTTGGCTTCCAAGTGCTCGGTAACAACTCTCGCAGTGTGCGCACGGGCATTGTCGTGCATTAAAACAAAATTTTTGCCTATGAAAGGCGCAAAAAGTACTAATTGTGGTTCTAGGACTTCTTTCACGTATCTGTGAGCATTAATACTGCCTCCTTCAAAGATTACTAGCTCTGTACGGGCAGTGTAAGATATGCCACCCCATACCATTATAGAGCCTCCTGGTATCCTACGGTTCCGACCACAGCACATTCAGCAAACCTTTCTCCGCGGCGTCTATACACGCACTGGCATCCTAATGGACCGCGTAGAGAGATTCTTGACTCATCTGAGAAGAGAACCATCTTCCATTGTTCCAAAGTTCAATTAGCATGTTCTTGGGCAAATCTTAGTCTCGCTCTTCTGTGCCCTGCAGTCAATTCTGGGACTCGAGCTGGTCTAAATGCTCTCAGATTTCGCTCTGCTATTCTTCTTCTTATTGTACGTAGGCTTACACTCACATTTCGAACTTCAAACATACGGCTACGAGCCTCAGAAGCTGTAGTAAACCAATTTCGCAGAACATTCAAGACAATGTATCGATCATCCCTCTCCGATGTACACCGTCTACGACGTTTCCTTGGCCTTCTGGTGTAGGAACCGGTCTCTCTGTAACGCCGGATGGCATATTGGATAGTGGTTCGAGGATATCCAAGCATCTGTTGTTTTTTTTCTACGCTGCTAAGCTGTCTGAACCCAGCGCCTGCAAGTGCCACAGCCCTAGCTGCACCAGCCCCATCCAATGGCATTTTTTGGTCCTAATTTAATCACGGCACCCTTACAAGTTGATTTTGATTAAATAACTGGTACAATAAAGTCTTAAAACAATAATGTATCCGACAGCTAAACTAAAAAGCCAGGATGTTAAAGTGCGACTAAACCGATGATTGTTGAATAGGAACCACAAAAGTAAAGAAACCGAGGGTATGAATGTTTTATTTAATGCAGATATACCCACCATCAAGTTACGCCGAGGAATTAAATCGTAAGTTAAAATAAACAAACAATATGGATTAATATATGAGTGGACGGTTAAATGTGCCCCTGAGTGTATATAGCTGTGCCCGCGACTTCGTTCGCATGGACTACAGGATTTTGATATTTTTTTAACTTAAAAGTAGTCTTAGTTACTCCATAACATCAGCTACCTGCCATTAAAAGTCCCGTCAAAATCTTTTCAGCCATTCAAGAAGTTAGTCAACCGGAAGAAACATTAAAAACAAAATTATTTTGGTATTTATCACCATAATCTGTCTTTCATCGTGTAATAAATAAGTATATTACACAATTACACAACAATGTGATGTTGTGTTATATACTTATTTATCATAGCGACCCGCCCTCGCTTCGCTTCGGGGATATCTCTATCTCTATGTAATATATTATTTTAACCCCGTAAGAGAAATCTATTTTTTTTTTATCTAAAAAAAGCCTATGACACTCATGGATAGTGTAGCTTTCCAACAGTGAAAGATTTTTTCAAATCGGTGCAGTAGTTTCGGAGCCTATTCGAAACAAACAAACAAACAAACAAAAAATCAAACCTTTCCTCTTTATTATATTATTATATATTATATTACATATTACATTGACTCCCCCGTACCCCAGTGACGCTTACATGGAGCCTATATCGCATGCTGGCTAGCTGAGCGCGGTGGCGGCAACCACGCGACTTTTTTCTAATACTTGCATTTTTAAACTCGTGATATCTTCCGAATTAAATGTCCGAATTGAATAATTTAAAAAGTAATATAAAGGTATTGAAGCCGTCTTGAATATAAAGTAATTTATTTTGATAAGGATTAATACCAAGGTACAAATAAAGAGCCCTTTCAAGCGGCGGCATATAAATTAAATTTTTAGAATAAAAAACCGCTTGCTGTGACATAACTATAATATTTAGACATATGCTCTCGCAAAACTTTTTGTAGATAATGATGAGTTCTGCAAAGTCTTAGTAAATAGTTTTTTTCTATCTTCAATAGTTTTCGCAGCGTAGGCGACGTAAGGAATTTTTCAGGTCTATTTTTTACACCTTCGGTTACGTTATTGGAGTTTTAGTAAGGATCCCTAATTTTTAAAAAAATATATTATAGCCTATGTTACTTTTGAATAATGCAGCTTTCTAATGGTGAAAAAATTATTGCAATCGGTCCAGTAGTTTTTGAGTTTATTCATTACAAACATACAAAAATACAAAAATACAAAAATACAAATCTTTCCTCTTTATAATATTAGTATAGATTTAGTAATTGTACTTTTTGGTGGACGACCACATCAGAGTTCACCAAAAACTTTAGGAAAAAACGAATGCGCTGCTTGACGTGTTGTCATTGTTGTCATTATTGTTGTAGAAAATTAAATTTACGTTTTGCTAGTTAGATGTTTTTTGATTTATTTTCTGCCTTGATACGCTACGTTGTCTCTCGGTACACTCCTTCAATCTTCATGCGTCGTGTTGCAACTGTGTCCCAGCCACGACTATAATACTATGCAGTATGGTTGACCTAAAATATAACAGATCTTAAATATTATTTTCCTATTCAATAAAAATATGGGCAAAGAGAATAAATAGGAAAGTCCTTCTTTCTGATTCACTGAGCCTAGCTTAGCACATGTACCTCCCCAAACCTACGTGTTTTTTTATAAAGATGATGAAAATGAATATACAACCGGGAATTTTGGCGGTAGTACACTTTTCAAACAGATTTCTTTAAACGCCATTGATGTATTAAAATAGCTTACATGCATTGTAAAATTTGTTATTTATTAGTGAGAGTTCCGTCAACGTTCTCCCATACACGTTATTACTAATCAATGCGCCAGTATAAAATTATTTCCCGCAGAACACAGATAAAGTATTGCATTACCCGTAATACATTATACGTGTTCATGCAGTCCAACGGTAAAAGTAATTAGTCGAAATAAAAACTTGTCAACCCAGTACACTCGGCTATCAATAAAATATCGCACGCTCAGTGAAATATTTACGTTCTCATTAGTCCGCGGTATTGAATACAGCTGACATCCACAAAACCAATTTTGTCTGCGCATTGCATTTCACTAATTAACTCTTTGTGTGGAATGCGTGTTTTCCGTGACAAGTATTAAAATTAGTATCTTGTGAGCTGTTACGTAAAATATGCTCCCCCGCAAGTCCGGTGATGATGACGAAGCTACTCCAAGCCATAATCGTATGTCGGTTAGGAATAAAAAGAAAAGGGTAAAAAAAGTAAAATTAGATTAAAACATAATGTATTCTATTATCTATCCGGAATTTGAATTTGTTGAATAAGTAGTAGGCATATTATAAAAACGGAACATAAAAAATGCTCTTAAATTGTGTTTAAAAATCGGTAATAAAACTGATAAGTAGTCATGTGATTAAACACCGGGTTAATATGAGTTAATTTACATGTTTATAAATTAAGGAATACATTCATATAAATTTACTTCCTAGACTTACATGGAAACAATCTCAATTTAAAGATAGCAGTTTGGTCTTCGTTTTATATTTTTAAGTGGTAAAGCTTGCATGAGCTGTTTTTATAAAATTAATATAACAAATTGTTAATTAGGTCAGGGTAGGTATACCACTGGCTCGAGCGGGCGCATGGGTTCCTATCCTATCTCCTGGTGCAGGTGCTGACCGGGCACGGCTTTTCGGTCTGTTCCTGCATCACATCCAGAGGGAGGATTCGCCCATATGCTGGGCTTGTAATGTGGACGTGGACACGGCGGATCATACGCTCTGCGAGTATTCGTCGTGGTCTGCGGAATGGTCGGATCTCAACACCGTGGCCGACCAAGTAAACTCCCTCCCCCAACTTTTGGCGGGGATGTTACAGAAGAGGGTTTGGGTGGCGGTCCTACCCCACCCTAGGCGGAAGGCCTTGATAAGGGGGCCTCCACTTCTATAGAGGCCTCCTAAAATAGGTGGTACCCTTGTCGGCCCGGGTGATAATGTTGCTGCCGCGCAGTTGGGTGCGTCATGCAGAAGAAGCATTGGACTCGGACCAGAGATGTCCAGCGGAGACCGGTGGGTGAGGGTGTGGGGACGACCTTACTCACATTACACTGGGTCTCCGTCTGAAGGGCGGGATTTACTGGTGCGAGGTGTTCCGTGGCATAAAAAAAGGGTAGGTACATAGGGATGTGATTATGTATTAAATAAGTACATATGTATATCTGTCTCTGTCCCATAACCACCAAACCCTGCTTCGTTTGCCGTAAGTGGAGATGTCCCAAATATATATTATTTAGGTACCTATCATATAAGTAATTGGCTAGTCCCAGTCCTAATGAGCTCAATTTCATTCATGCACCAATTCACATTTTAATGACCTTACTACATATCGACTCTTATACTCGTATCATCATTATTGATTAGTACTACTAATTAGTATTCCTAATTCGGAACTGATATTTCCGTTCATTATAACACGTGTCACAAGGAATGTTTTGGCGGTAAGTTTATTAAGTAAATTATAATTAGATGTTCAATATTATATAATAATTAATTTAATGATAAACATAATGTGTTTCTTGGTTGTATACTTTAAAATACATGTAAATTATTATAACTTAAATTGCTACGCCTAAAGGGGCACCATGATGTACTATATCCATCCATATTTTACTAACCTGTAACCCATCATGATAAGCAATAAATGATTTGAATTTGAATCAGTTGTTTGAAATATAATACTTATAACAAATACTTTAAGTATTTGCATTTTACTTTTATTGCAAGTGATCGAATCTACTCAGGTTTTATAATAATACATGAAATCGTTACCTCCTGATGTCATAACATAAAATGAACAATATTAGTTCAATATTTCACGTACATTTATTTAATATTGCATTTAAATGCTATCCATGGATTGCCATCTAATTTACCTGTTGTGTTATGTTATTGTGTTCTTGTAATGATTGTAATCTGTAAGCATACCTTTTTGTAAATAAATAAATTAAAAATATCATTACGAGTTAATTAAAAAAATTAAGCGTAAAAAGTTTCCTTACGGAATAGCGTTACACAGCACCCACCCACAGCATATTTGTCATTGATCAGTTTCTTTGATTTAACTGCAATAATGTAATAGGAGCTGTGATTTGAACGAGCGCTCTGCGTGCGCGGCGGGTAAATAAAAATAGTTGCTTATTGTGAATGAGTAGACTTTTCTATTCCGCGCGCGTTGTTTTTCATGAAAGTTCTCACATTCCCGTTAGAAAGTGGAGCAGTTGGGAAGTTTAGCGCAATTTGCATCCCTCTCCCACGGGCCTGCATCACAATGAGCCACGAAAAGCAATTAATACTTGAAGTGCCCGATTCCGGTTTTAAACTAAGTGCTCTTTTGAATTTTCATCCTAATTTACATTGGGAACTGTAGATGGTACAATCATGTAGATTTTTAAGCTCGAGTAACTAATGACGCGCTCTCGCGTGAAAACGGTTAAAAATGTTTAATTTAATTGTCGAATATTGTCGCGAATTGGAGAATCTAAAGTGCTACGTAATAAAGGCAAAAATTATTAGAATCACAGAGATTGAACATGCTCTGAAGCCTGTATCCTCAAAGTAGGACAATCTTTACACTTAGCCACAAATGGAAATCGCTTTATTACCTACCTACATACGTTGCAATTTGAACTACGAATAAGTAGACACTGTTGTAATATCGCTTCGCATTGGTAGAAATAACTTTAAACTCCCCATCTTATTGGCCTATAAGTTAATCAGCTAAAGGGGATAGCGCACTACGCACTACGTGACCCTAAGAAACCTGTACACGAATAAACTCGTAAGGTTAATAAAACAAAACTTTAAAACTGCTAAGTTTTCTTCGCCTTCGAAGTAAGTAGGTATGTAATAACTACACGGCCGTCGCACGTAAGCTGTTTAAACTATCGTCCAACCTAGTAAAGTTTCGGTTGTATTTTTACGCTCAGGATTAAACTGTATTTAACTTTTTAATGAACGTTTTTATTAGTTCGAGTAGAACACTGCGGCACTAAAGTTATATAACAAAGCAATTATTTAGGAACACATTCTAGCAGCATGTAATCCCTGAAGAGTAGTGCTAAGTCAATTAAGCATTATGTCCTTTTTAAGTAAATAATAAGACGAGAAGAAAGCTAAATTAAGTTCCTGCAAAGTAGTGTTTTTGTAGATGTATTTTTCTCTTAGTCTTGGCTGCCGACGCCGCCTTCAAAATAAACCATAAAAATCATAGTCGATATGCTTAAAAATGTAGGTATCTTTACATAAAATTACATAAGTTAATTACATGTAAGAATACATAAAAAGTAAACTGAACGATCTCGCAAGTATAATAACTAAAATTTATATAATCCAATGCCATGCTCATTCCTGAACACGGAAAATCCCGTTTCAAAATCCGAGGTAGATCTGAAAGAATAAATAATCTTCAACGTAAAATAAGCGAACACGAAGAAACTTCAACCCGCATACAGGACCGCGCGACCCACAACAAATATACAACGTACATTACTTACACACGTAGTGTTGGGAATGTCCGTAACAAGAAATGGTCATAGGCTAAACTCGGTGTAGACATTGCGTTATTAGAAAACTGAAAGTGTCCGGGATATTTACCATGTTTTTTCTGTTTTGTTTTAATGAGCTCCCGATATTTCGGCACTGTTGCAAGCGCCATGATCACGGGTGAACTCATCATCATGGCGCTTGCAACAGTGCCGAAATATCGGGAACTCATTAAAACAAAAAAAAAACATGGTAAATATCCCGGACACTTTCAGTTTTCTAATGTGTGTAACCATGACAGTTTAAAATTATAAATATAATTTGACATTGCGTTACTCAAACCTTTTTCTATTTTCTTTCGTTTTTGGCTGGCTGGTTCTAGCTTCTGCCATTGCGCTAGTAGTTGTGGCTTCAATCCCAACCCGGGACAAATATTTGTGTAATGCAACATCGGTTATTATTACAAAGGCACGAAAGACAATTTTGTTTTCAGATGTTTTTATTTTGACTTTGGCTCGCGTCATTTACTTATTACAGACACACGCAAAATAATGCTTCTTTTCAGACAAGACTCTTTTACTCATGTTTTTATTTTCAAATTGTCGCTCATCATTATCACCAGCCCATATATTCCCCACTGCTGGGGCACGGGCCCACCCTAAATAAGGGCAATAAGGGCTTAGTCCACCAAGCTGGCCAAGTGCGGGTTGTTCGACTACACAACCTATAAAAAATTCTTTGTAGGTTTCCTTACGATGATTTCCTTCACCGTTAAAGTGTTGAATAATCGTACATTAATTTAAAAATATTAAAAACACAGTACGTACCACGGTATGATCTTTTTTATTAACCCGATGAAATGGATTGCGCATCTTTACCCTGAGAGGGGATCCTTTCCAGGTGGTGTGACGGACTCCCCAGCTTCTGGCGAGGAGATGGTAAATGCCAGTCACGACTCCTGGGCGGACTGCAGTGTCCAGGGGTTAAGGGGGTATACCCACTTAAATACCGGGGTGTACCTCATTGCCTATTGGCGGTGTCATGGTACCTGGCATGGCCTTCACCCACAACACCGCCAAGGACAACCTCCATGGGCTCCACTCTAGCCCCCCCTCGCATGGCCTGCAACGACCTGAACCACTCGGGACGAAATCGCCCAATTAATTTTAAATAAGCACTTTTATTTCTTTGGGTTTTATAGGAAAACTCCCATATTATTGTACACCGTGAAATTTTAGTGGTTGTTTTCCCGTGGCAGAACGATTTGCCTTCAGTAATATTATCGAAACATGCAAATTATTCCTTGAAAAAAAAATGTTATATGTTGTAATGTTCGAATTTTTAAAATAATAACTTTCCAACTCAAAAACTAGAGAAGCTATCGTTCTTTTATAAGATATGACGTAATCTGGTACTGCTTGCCGCATGAAATCGATGCTTAAAGCTAAAGAAGTTCTATGGCCTAAGTAATAAAGAAGCTCGAACGTGATTTCGAGTTTCGGTAATACCTTTCGTAAAACCGGCATGTATTGATTTCAATAAAAAAGAACTGCACAAATCTATCGTGCTACTATAATATAATCATTTTACTGCGGGAAAACAACCACTAAAATTTCACGGTGTATATGGGAATATTGACAAATCTGACTCAACCAAATAAAAATATTATGTCCATTATCGATCAATTTTGAGAAAAAAATGTAACTTTTTTATTTTCTTTCATACTTATATTTGCAATTTTCTTATCGAATAAATTTACGACGCTAGCACGTATGAAATAACTACATCGTAAGTATTTAATTCATTAATGAACTCAAATGGCTAATGTGGAATGTATTCGTCTATTCAAAGGTTTCGTATCAACCGCGTGATTCTCAACAATGTAGGTCCTGGTAATACAGGAGGGATGTCGCCTATAAATTATTCACTTTCTATTTGCATGATAAACGACGTGAGAGCTCGAGGTCTTAGACCTTTGATGGGGCCTTCAATACATCTGCTAACTGCCTGTAGCTAAGTACCTACTGTAAATATCGGCCATTTCGCCTCATTAGACTGTCGCAATTTTCCCAAATTTCATTTGTGCTTAAAGAGTAATTTAACGGAACGTTGTCAGTAATTTGTGACGTCCTATTTTTTTAAACCCTCTCGCTTTACGGCCCTCTTAAATGGCCCAGTGATTTTTCCCAGTCATATGCAAATTTCAGATTAGCATACATTTAAGTCTACAGTAAGTAGTGTCTCCAAATGAACGACGAACAAAATCCGGATTAGGGACAAAAAAATTGAAATGGGATGCTATGATAAAAAAATATACCAATACATACCCAATTATGACGCCGAATGTATTAATTAAGTGTTTACTTTAGTCGATGTGACTAATTCATTTAAAATCAAATTTTAACTTAATTATCTGATGTAGCATTTTAATTATACGGTTAATGTTTGTTGTGTATGTGCAAAGTGTATGTATGAATAAAATCCGCGTCAATTTCCTAAACCAAACGTAAACAAACTATAAGTCTCTTTTAATAAAACAGCCTGGCGCTTAAATATCCTGAGACTAATTAGATTTTTGGCGACAATACAACCAACTCACACTAGGATTCTACAAAAAACGCTGATGGTATTAACAATGCGGCAGACTTGTAATAACTTAACGGTTCGCAATGAACCAGAGCGCTGCTTAAATTATAACATAATGAACACTCATTATAAAGAAACCTACAAAAAGCTACACTTTGTACAGAATATGAGAATGTAGGGTAAAAGCCGCGGAAATTAGTTCCCCAAAATGTATGGACCATCTATGCATTTTTACATAATAAATTATTAATTCAAAATTTACAAGAGCGTCTATACTACATTAATATATAGTATATATGTATATATTCTATAGATATAGATCTTTACATTACATTAGTAGAAACTGTAGCAAATTATATAGAGACTTCGTGACGTGTGAAGACCTAAATTTAAAAATTATGAAATCTATAACGCGAAAGTCCTTTATAATATACTAGCGGCCGCCCGCGACGATGTATTATAAAACCCAACTACGACAAAAAACGACGCTGAAAAAGTATAAAACAAGACTTTTAGAACACTGAACTGAACAAAGTTACTTATGTAGTTCCAACTATGTAGAGATAAGTTTTCATGTTTGGAAAACCGCAGTCACACGTTGTCAAAGTGCTACGGTAGGTAGGTACTTGTGTATGGAACGTGTGACTACGCCTTTCCAAACATGAAAACTTATCTCTACATAGTTGGAACTACATAAGCAACTTTGTTCAGTTCAGTGTTCTAAAAGTCTTGTTTTATACTTTTTCAGCGTCGTTTTTTGTCGTAGTTGGGTTTTAGTTTTTAACTTTTTATTATTTGTACTATTTTGGTGTTAAAGTGTATTTGTGGCGCATAATATTATCAAAAGTTAAATTGATGAACCAACATGTTTTATATTTTAAGGGGACGTAGTAAAGAAGCTATGAACGAAAAGATGTGAACTATATGCAATCAGTCCATGAATATACGTAAAGTCACATGCAAATGCTAGTAATATATATATATTTAAAATGTACAAGTAAAGCGCTTTCCAATGATACCAAACACGGCGTATTTATCTTAACTTTATTTTTTTACTCTGTATGTTTTGTCCGCTAGTGGGCGCCACATTAGATTTTGTGAAACCCTATATAGCCTATAACCAGCGGACAATTAAGACGCTTCTAATGATATGTCATTTGTCGAATTCTGACAAGCAATTTAGAAGTTATGTGGAAACAGATGAACATACATACATACATACATAGCCTGTCAAAATCATAACCCTCCTTTTGCTTTGCCGTAGTCGGGTAAAAATAGCCAGCTACCTCTATACCGAGGAATTTAGAGAAACAAAAAATTGCGCTGGTGTCTCTCCGGAATGCCAGCTACCTCCATACCAAGTTTCATAAAAATCTACAAAGACGTAAAATTTCTCCCATACTAATTTTCACCCCCCCAATGAACCACATGGGGGTTGAATTGAAATAAAAAAGTAGCCTATATGTTATTCCAGAGTACCAGCTACCATCATACCAAATTCCATGCCTAATGTTGGCAAGATTTGGTAACTGACAGTTTCAGACCATAACATGACTTCTATAATCAGATAAAATTTAACCCTTACAAATTTCACTTAAAAAGCTTCGTCACATTCAAAGAGAGTTCAGGCTTCTATGAATAAAAAGTAATGTAACTCACAATTTCATTTAAAACCTTCGTCGTCCGAAATGATAGTAGGTAGACTTCATAACCTTTCGAACAGCAAAGATATCACGATGCCGATTAAGCGACTGTCCAAAATTTCCAATACGAACTCTTGGGCAGGTGAATTTACGGAGTCGGCGGGAGTAGACGGGAGTGACGGGCCAGAATTAGAGGGTAGCGGGAACTGTCCGCAAATATAAATGGAATAGTCGTGTAGTCTGCGCCGTAGAGATGCGAGATAATCTAAGTAGTTACATCCTGTCCAACTAGCCAAGTTCTCGGAAGTCACTCTCAATGACGGCTCAAAGTATTTTCTAAATGTTTAATGTCAATTTGGGAGCGCACTTGGGCATTTGTGTGACGGTCTGGAAAAATTATTGCTAGATACACTTGAAGCCGGAATGGGACACCTACTAAAAATATGAAGTCATTTTCAGGCTGGTACATTTTTCACTTCTAGCTTAAAATAAAATAAAATTTGTTTAAACTGTACAAGTAAAGTAACCCATAGTTCTAACATAATCAATAGGGTCACATTATAAATACAATTGTATATTGTACGTATTATTCTATTATTCGAATAAACAATTATTCTCTTCTATTCTATTCAACCCTAATAATAAATAAACTACCAATTCCTTCCAAAAAAATCAAACTTAGTTTTGTCACTTTGCTCAATATTATTAAGCTTTTCAGTTTGATCGGAGTTTCCAAACTGTATTTAATCATACTAACAAAGATTACAGGAAGTGAACTAGCCCGTACACAAACTTACTAAAAGCCTTTGCAAACTCTATAATATCAACCATAAACCTATAAGTAAGTAGATACATAAATATCTGAAACTGAGCATTGTAATTACGTTATGTATAAGGTTTTCATTGTAGATGAAGCCGTTAAAATACACAATATCCAGCCAACCAACCAAACTAGTAATTTTTATAAGTTCTTTTCTACAGTATGTAAGTACAGTAGGTGATTTGTAGCGATACCGCGACATCACATTATGTCTGCTAAAAAAATGGTCTACTATGGACTGATGATTTGTTATTTATTAAATTAAAATATTGAAGTAAAGTTCTAATAAATAACATAGTAAGATAGTAAAATATAAGATCTGTTACTTGCAATGATAAATTCATAGGCAGCGGAGTGATTCTCTGTGAGCCCAACTCACTTATGTTTGCAGTTGTTGTGTGAAACTTTTGACAAATAGGGCAATTTTCCTCGCGGTCCACTGTATACAAGCCGTTACGAAAAGATAAATGCCTTCGTGAGAGTAATCAATAAATCTTAATTAATTCTCTTTATTAAGCTTTCCATCAATTAATTCATTATTAAGTTTTACTTGCAAAAAGGACAATAACTCTTTTAAGGACCGGGCGACTGCTTTGTAATTTTGCAGAAGTTGGAACTGCGAACAAAATTCGTGTTAAAACAAATTTCAATTAAACCCATTATTTTGAAGTTCGTAATTTAATGTAAAATTTTGTTACAAGTTTCTACAAAGAAGAACGCGACAATTGACTGAGAATTCAATCGGCGTAATGCCGAGTTTGTACACAATGGAATAAATAGCAGTGAGGTATATAATTTAATGTTTATATAGGTTCGATTTTACAAACAATATTCTACTTCCGATTAAAATTGTCTGTCTGTATGTATGCTCAGTTATCTTAACATCTACATGAGAATTACCACACTGTAATAACTAACGCTAACATTTGTCATTTTGGGTTATTATTCCTACTTATTTGTAAAGATGACAGCATATCGCTGTTCCTAGTATCAGATTAACACGTGCACATACGAAATCCTTCCAGATTATTCTCACTTCACAGCCTCCAGATTTATCTTATGCCTGATGACGTGGTGATCCTCTGACATGCCGTTACCACCTAGCACATATCTTGCAGTCATCAAGATTTCTAGGGCTTTTTCCGTATGTATCGAAAACATCTCAGACAGACGATGGCCCTTATGAGCCTTCCTACTTTATAGCGATCATTTTACCCAATATGTAAATTTTACATTTTAAGTGCTAAAGCTTGCCCTAGCTGTTTTAATAGTTATAAAAACGGATAAAAATCGACTGCCTCATCACGGCCCGGGGACTCGAACACCCATCCTTCTGAGAATCGCGCCCAGACGTGCATTACCAGCACACCAGACCAGCAGCTATGTTCTTTTACCCAATATGTTTATATCTGTCAACATGTCGGCCAGTTTCTTCTGGATCAGTTGGTTAGCTGCGAGCGATTTGTTGAATTGTTTTCTATCTAATGTGTATTGTCGGACGATGCGCAAACATGTTGCGGCCGCCCTGAGGGTGCCCCAAGCGATCCCGTATCGCAAAATTGAGACTTCCGAACGACCCCTTCATTCCTACTACATTGGGCAATAAGTCCTCCGTTTGGTATAGCTACTTCAAGCAATATCAAGCTCGTTGTTGAAGCTCGCATGGAGAACTTTCCTTTGATTTGGATCTTTCTTTACTAAAGATCTTTCCACTATAAAGTTTGTACTTTTTATATTATTCTTTCCCATGTAACCATCACGTCAAGTAATGCGTGATCTAAGTTATAATACTGATAGAATGTAGCACTTAGACTTAGAGTTGTATGTCGTGTCTGTATTAGTATATAACTCCCATTGCCAAACTAGTCTGTTTCGCTGAAAATCCAGTAACTAGGTAGGTACTACTACTATTAATCATTTTGTGATATATTGGATTAATTTAAATACGAGTTGGTAGTTACAGAGCTGCAAAATGATACTGCCTACTTTTTATCTGGCTGCGCTATAAGAGAGAATGTTTTACGCGATAAACGACTTCACGCTGACGGGCAGAAGCCGGTGAAATATAAATTTAAAAAATGCATACACTCATGGAGTCCGCGCGGGCGCCCAATGAAACCTACTTTTTAGTACATTTTGCGTTGTACAATATGAAAATACGTGTTTTTACATGTTGAAGCAAACCGCACCTGCGATATATAACTCCTCGACTACGGCCGCATGCTGCAACTCATACAATGACTGTAACTCAGACAATACCCTGTTCCGAGCTCCGAGCTGACTGTATCTAAATGCTCATAATGGACGCAAGGGAACATTTCGTTGTTATGATTCCGCTTTTAACTAACACTACAATACAACAAGTACCGTTTACATGATTTTTTGATATTTTGACATTAGTGATATGGTGAGGTTAGGTAACGACATGTAGGTAGCGACGATAACACCATTGGACTTTTAATAAATTAATTGAGTAAGTTGTTTTTGTAAAAACAAGCTAATTTAATGTTAAATGATTTTGATATTTTCTGTTGGCAAATAACAAGTAAAAAGGTATAAAGAAGATAAATTACGTTCCACAGTTTCGTTTTCAATTGATTTCCAATTATAATTAAGATTCCTTGTTTTTAAAAACACATGGGCATTATATAAGGCAAAACAGCAGTACCTACAATCAAAAAACAAGAAACTAAAATGATATTGTCATTTTAGTTGCCACATATCGGTAGCTCTTCAGAAACATTTTCCATTCAAAATGGCACGCAATGCCATTATGACGGGCGCGGTACAACTTTTTGCCTGCATCCTGTGTATGTAGGCAAAAAGGCAGCTGCAATGACCGGCGAAGAAGGCTCCTCACAAACGAGCAACAGAATAGGTAAAATCAAGCTATCGTAACATGTGGTAAGGCTGCATACATAACTAGGAATTCTCAGAAATTCGGCACGAACTGCATAGCGCCGCATTGTAGTACACAAAAGAAATGTTCTTGTTGGAGGTATTTAAACAGGGAGTAAAGGGCAACTTATTAACAAATACAGTCTAAAATGGATGAATGGCCACGGTGTCAGTTATCGATTAACAGAACAGTGCGGTGAATAATAATATTTACTACGCCTTGAACTTAAACGCCTACTACGCCTTGTTTATGGGTATATCATAAAAAGATGGACTGTTTGTTTCAAGGAACGAAGTTACCATGGCACGTGATGATCGTAAACAAAGCGTGGTAAAGAATTCTACTTCTTCTTATCGAATAGATGGCAAAATCAAACGTAATATTCCAGGCTCAGTATTTGCCCACACTAATCGCGTTATCTGAGGCACCTATCAAGTCGCTCAACGAGCAGGTTTCCGGACACATGACATTAAATGGCACATGGACTGAGACAAGAAACCGCATACGCAGACCAGGCCAGCAGTCTAATGTGTCAGTGAATCCCCTACTGAGCCTATTTTGCTTGCTATGACCAACCTGAGTATAAAGTCTGTTTAATGACTTCAAGATTGGCCATGGGAAATCATGACCTCGGAAGGCTATTTGATTGGGTGGGTCAAAGTCAAAATAGGAGTCATATTCTCAGGACAAATATTAAAAAAAACTGATTTCTAGTAGCTTCTAAGGAGCTTTTAGGCTTGTAATGAAACAATAGCCATACGATAATACTACGCGCGGTTTGCAAATGGACTAAAACCATCTTCCCTGAACAAAAGTAAAGCCGCGTTCACGTCTGTTTTCCATACAGCGTGTGCAAAGACCCTGAACAGCGTGTTTTATGCGTCACACTCGCAGAATGTATGTGCATTTGATACAACATCGCCATTGTCTGAAATTAATGAGTTTCAGCCATATCTTCAGCGGTATAGTCTCTTCATTGCAGTATCTAGCAAATGTTGGTTTACCACATTCGATGAATGTTTAATGTTGTGTCTGAGTTGATTGTACAGAATTCTAGGGGTCTTTTTTGGGATACATTATCTAACTTATAAAGGCATAGAAAATTGTATTGTCATCAGAAAGTATCCAAAATTAGATAATATTTTTTTGCGCAAATATGACAAGCCTAAGTAAATTGATTGAGCGATAACTATTTACGCAGCTGGATAAAAAACAGTCTACCTGTTTCAGTGCTCACATCATACAAGCACACTTAAACGACAATCGAACATAAATAAAATAATCATGCATGCTATGCATCGGGAAAAACAAACATAATTTATCACAAAATAAAGATATTTGAGCACTTGTCCAGTTAAAATCCGTCACTCATACTCACTCATCTCATAAAGCGTTTTCAATTAAAACTTTGAGATCGCTCAGGATTCCACATCGGAATGCAATGCAACCAGAAAATGAACCAGCGAGAAATGAAATTCGTTACCAAAATGACGTCACCATAATATAACCGTTTTCATAAACCGTATCACGTTTGCTTGAACAAACATTGTTCTGAGATGAGTTTGATAATAATGATAACAGTGGGCGTTATATAAGATACTTTAATTGTATATTTCATTTTCTGCTATGTAGATAAATCAAATAATTAATTGTTATGAAAGGTGTATTATCATCGTATCATACAAAGTTTAAATACGTATTTCGAAAAAAAACTACACATACGCAATATTGAAGTCAATTGTTATTTGTTTGTTTACCTCAACGAGCTAATATCAGCAACAAGTACGACTATTATAGGAATAAGAAAGTTGTTAATAGAGAATGCACTACAAGTAAGCTAGCTAAAGTAAAAAAGAATAGTAGAAAGTTTGAATGCAACTACATACTTAGTTATGTTATGTCCAGAACTCAGTCTAGAATAAGAGTAAAACGGCGTGCTCAAACAGTAAAGAAAAACGCTTGTAAGTTAAAAAGTGCACACTAAAAGAAACAAAACAAGATCAACCGACGCTTGCACGAAACAAAAAAGAGCCTGCGTTTAAAAAACACAGGACAGCCCGTTTCAAGGGTGCACATTTCGGATTCATAAGTCTTCCCGGGTTGTTACCGGTGATACAGTGCAAGGAACGACAGTAGCCAACTATCAAGTTGGTAAATTGATGTAAGATTTTCAACTATCGCGTTCGTTTGCAATGATGTTTACATAATGGAACATAGAGTTAAATAGGAAACTTTCAGGCAAAAAATTGTTAATATTATGACGTATCAACAACTTTCATATTGTAATGAAAATGTATTGGATCTTTACGTCAATCGGATACATTGTTGATCATTAGATTCAGCTTTACATTATTATATAGTATAGATATAGGTTAAATGTGTAAACCAGCAATAAATATATTAATATCTAAATGTTAAATGTACAACAAATATGTTACTGTGTGTAAATGTGATATCTGGGTGATAATAACACACCCAGACACAGACTAATAATACAAAACATCATCGTTTCGATTATCTACTAAAAGTAAAACATTGATCTAAACCCAAACTAAGCGATCCAAGTATCCACTTGTCAAGCCATACCAAGTTCCCTCACTGCATCTCGCCCGCCGCACCGGTCGTCCGAGCGCTATGGACAAAAGCTTCCGCCCGCCCATATTCCCTGTTCAAACACCACTGTTTCGTTCAAATATTTGTCTAATTATTCGCGGTGGTCGCATAGAGCGTTTCACTCAGGCGACGGGAGAGCGCGTGCGTTATTTATGAGACGGCCGTGCAAGCGCAGCGTATTCTAGTCGGGCCGCGTCAAATCGAACAATGCTTTACGCAAAAAATGTATGTAATGGTTTCGCTTGTAGTCGCGGTTTTACTAACTACGTCTGTCCCTTTAAGGGTGGTTAGGATGACGACATGGAACTTGTCAGTATTTTTGACAGTGTATAGGCTGAACACTGAAACAAAACTAATGTGAATCACTAACAATAGGCACTTGATACTGTTTAAAGTAATGTTCCAAATATGGTTTTGATTTTATTTATTTATTTATTTATTTATTAAAAAAGGTACACCAACAGTATACATATGAAAAAATACAAAAATGCTTAAATAAAGTACAGGTCTTATATATATGTTACGGCTAATACCCGAAGTGCGGCTACACCTAGGTTTAGCCGGCTAGAACTAGGTGTAGCCACTTACTCTTGGCTAAACCTAGGTGTAGCCGATTGTTTTCGGATAAAACTAGGTCTAGCCTTCATTATGCCGGCTACAACTAGGTCCAGCCATTCCATGTCGGCTAATACTAGGTTCAGAGAATCCCTGTTGGATAAAACTTAGATGCGTGTCCCGCCACGCCTTCCGTCCTTCCCCGCGTCACACTCAGGACTCAGCATCTGCAGCAGCAGCGCGGGGTGGAGGGCGTAGCGAGACACGCGCCTCTGCAGGTTGTGAGCGCCAGGTGCTGCTGATCTACTGCAGGTCCCCTAGCGATTGTGACTCATAGCGTCTGTACATAGTTGTAACTGCCTCGTTGGTCTATTGGTAGCAAGCGCTGCGTAAGGACCGAGAGGTCCCCGGTTCGAGTCTGCGGTCGGTGAAAATTTGTGTGAGTTTTTCTGTAATGAAATTACTCAGCCCGGAGTTAGGAAATTGGCGGTTGAACGCCCGTGCCTCGGAAAGCATGTTAAGCCGGTGGTCCTGCGCCCGATCTCTCATGGGTCATGTCGGATTACCGACTCATCAAATTATGAGAGTAGGGGAAAAGAGAGTGCACTTGTGTTTGCGCGTACACTTGTGCACTATAATATGACCTACGCACTCGGCTGATCTCAATTGAGATCGGCTGCCATGGCTGAAATCGGTCGGACGCCTTATGTAACATACTTAGTTATAGCCGGCATGCTTTCGACAGAGCTTTTTTAGATATTACAAAAACATCCAATAATTAGAAACCAAGGTAGATTTTCATTTTTTTAAATCAAATTGTAATAAATAACACATATTGTTAGGAGTAAATTGTTAAGTACAATAGTAACAATCAGGAACATTTTTTTAACAACAGACAATAGTTGCATATCATAATTTTAAAGAATATTATTATAATTATAAATCACAGGTTTATAAATAAGTAACATAAACTATTTAGAACAATGTATACTTGAGTGACATTTTGAGTTGCACATAATACCAACAGCTTTGCAGAGGCACTTTATGTTGCTACATTTGAAAATGAAAATGAAAAATGAAAATGAAAATGCTTTTATTGGCCACAGAAAAAATCAGACAAAAGTACAAATTACAAACTAACTTAAAACTTATATAAATGTCCTTAACTTATTAACCAGAGGTTCCCAAACTAGGCTTAGCCTGTATTTTGGGAAACCATAAATCATTTGGTTTTGTAGTTGCATGTTTTCTAATTAATGAATGTTTTTGTAATATCTAAAAAAGCTCTGCCCATAGCATGCCCACTATAACTATGTAATATAATATGTAGGATAAGCCACCACCACTACCAATAGACCAACGAGGCAGTTACAAATATGTACAGACGCTATGAGTCACACTCGCTAGTAGACCTGCAGTAGATCAGCAGCACTTGGCGCTCACAACCTACAGAGGCGCGTGTCTCGCTGCGCCCTCCACCCCGCGTTGCTGCTGTAGATGCTGTGAGTCCTGAGTGTGACGCGGGGAAGGACGGAAGGCGTGGCGGGACACGCATCTAAGTTTTATCCAACAGGGATTCTCTGAACCTAGTATTAGCCGACATGGTATCGGATAGACCTAGTTTTATCCAACGGGGAATGGCTGGACCTAGTTGTAGCCGGCATGATGACGGCTAGACCTAGTTTTATCCGAAAACAATCGGCTACACCTAGGTTTAGCCAAGAGTAAGTGGCTACACCTAGTTCTAGCCGGCTAAACCTAGGTGTAGCCGCACTTCGGGTATTAGCCGTAACATATATACCCTTTACAGGTGTACACAACGTTGATAAAAATCTACGTAAAAACACAAAAGATAAAATAAAAAGAATCAAAAACACTTAATAAAATTTTACCTTGTTTATCCTTATTGATATGAAAGTAAATCTGTCTTTCACATCAAAAGTACTGAACCAATGAAAATTTATTTTGTTACAGTCTGCCTGGGAGCATGTGAAGGACTTAGACTACGAAGTAACCGATTGCAAAACAGGGGAGTGTTGTTTTATACGATACCTACCTAAATGACTCCACACAGACGGAGTCGCGGGCGGAAACCTAGTAGGTTCTGGTAAAGTCAGGTTACTTTAGCCCTAAGAGGCCCGAGGAGGCGCACACAGGCCGCACAAAAAGGCATTTAATTTTTTTTTAAATCAGTTCTAATTACAGAAGATCAAAATTTGTTTTCATGAATTATAAATTTCTGTAGCAATCAATTGATAGAATAAGACGCTGATTCATGGTTAAGCATTGTTTTACCCCTTAGGACTAAAGTAATCCGCCTTTGGCACCTACATATTAATATAAATGGAATTCTGCGAGAATAGCTTCATTATTTTTATTGTAACGGCAGCAGTACCCGACTGCCGACGCCGATGTCCCGAGCTTGTAAGTTATTGTATTGATCCGCATAAATTGGAATACCAATAATAATTGGAAGTCCGTTGACAATCGGCCCCCGCGTTCCAATCAGTCTTCTGTGCATTACGAATGCATTTACGACAGGTGAACTGCTGGAAAAAATGCTTTCCGAATTTTCACTACGAAACGGTTCAGAGGAAGATTTTTTTCATTCTTAATTGGGTGGCTGCTACTGATGGCAGGTACAGTTAACAACAAAATACATATCTATTTATCTTCTTGCACTGCATACATCGATAAGTCGCGTTACCGTTAGCATTGCAGTAGGTACAATACAATACAAATGAACGTCCTCTGAAGGATGCGGTTTTCAATTGGCACACTCCTTAAACAAAGAATATAAACTTAGGTTAATTTATTGTGATTTCCTAGTCCTATCCTTCCCTGCCGACCAGTAAACGCTTGGCTTTATTCTAAAAGGCATAAGTTAAAAATGGTTTTATTATTTTATTTCATACATCTGTACTACATTCGTTTATCGACAGCACCTAAAAGATGAACAATCATCATTGTTCATCATTGTGCAGACAAAATTGGTGTTCAACGCCATCTATTACGTTCAGGGTTAATCTCTACAACACCGATACCTACTCCTTGTTGATAAGTTCTATCAAGGACGAGTTGTTGAAAAACACGTAGAGATGTCTCTATGGAGCAACTCCGTTGCTCCATACAGACATTCCTATGTATTTTTATCAATATTGCTACAAAAAATACATGGGGCTTTGTTGGTGAATAATAAAGTTAACAAAATATTCTATGTGATCGTTATCACTTCATTAATAATACAAATGGTAGGTACATTGATTTTTTTAATATTGTCAAAACGATTAATATTATTATCAGTCTAAACTAAGGCTAATGTAGCATTCATATTTTTTTGTTATGATTGCTTGTTATTCTTATTCAAGGGACAAGACTTAAGGGAACAACAAAACAGCATAAATTTTAAAATAATTTATGACCTAAATGTAGGACCGGGACAACGTACCACGGAATTTGTAGGACAATATGACCGTTACATTATAGAAATATTAACTAAATAAATAAAAAAAAATCAGCTGGTTAGTAATAATTTTTGGTGATCTCGTTATCAATACATGTTGGAGGGGGAGGACTCTTTGATGAAACCATAGATTTTGTAGGACAAATATATTTTCAAATAATTTAGATAATTATCATAAGATATAATAAAAACAATTCAGTTAGTAATAAATATTGAAGAATCGTCAAATCGACATATTTTATCATTGCTACCTCTGTTAGCTACCACAATCAAAAATTTTCGCACAGGAAATTGTTGGGCGTCTTATCAAAATGAAGCTACTCACGGAAAGTTAGCTTGATAGTAATCAAGTGAAAAAATACTCCACGGATCCTGTACTATCATCCCGTTCGCAATGATCTTCATCTGCATCTTAGGTATATCAGTCACCAATATATCGCTTTACTACGTTAATTATTTTTTACTTTCTGTGATTTTGGATAGATCTTTACTTTCAACACATATTTAATGATCTTATATGCGTAAATAGTTGCAAATAATATCACAGAAACTACTCCTAACAAGAAAGTATAAACATCGAGCATATTGTACTCGATCCAACCCAACTGCAGAGCAGGATTTTTCATAAAATCAGCTCCTTTGTTCCTTATCACATATTCTATCCAGAACATTGCTGTGTCAAGCGCGTTCAGTGGTCTATCTCTGAACCTAGCAGATATTTCCTGTGCTTTTTTCTTGTACGAATCATCCTTGAGTACTTCATGGAGATTTTTCTTTAGACTTTCTTCATTGATATCGTGGTAAAGCAGGATTCTTCCAAAACCCCGCTCTTCGGCTTGCAGTAAGTTATTGTATTGATCGTTGTAAATTGGGATTCCGATAATAGGGACACCGTTAAATACCGCCTCTTGAGTACCAATGAGACCACCGTGGGATATAAAGACCTTTATGTTAGGGTGACCTGAAACATTATTAAGTCGTGTAAGAATCAGATGTAATAGGAAAATATACATAATTATTGACCATTTGGTACAATATTCGTAGGCATCAAAAGTACCCGAAATCGATGAGCATGCATTAAGAGATTGATGTATGTGGAAGAAGCGAAAAAGATGTGCCAGGACTGTAGCACATGGCGGCACGTGAGATTTGCCTACTTCTCTGAGAAAAATGTATGTATGTACGTACAATATATCTGCTAATACATTTCTGTATCCATCCTGTTATGAATGGATGGAGCAATCTTGATAAATGACCTTTTGTGACCTTGATAAATCAGTCAATAGAATATGCTTCACATTCTTGTGTTATCTATTAAGATAGTATTCTGTGATGATGTGTAATTTAGTTACTGACCTAATACAGTGTTTTTCGTCAAGTTAACTTTTCAAGAATACCTTGTTTTTATATGGAACTTTCCTTCCAAACATTTTTTGTATATGAAAAAATTCAGGCTTCTACGAAATATAAATAAGTCTTATTCATTTAATGCTATTATGAAAAATGCATGTATCCTTATTATGGTTTTTGTGATTCATATTATTTTCCTTTCCATAATACTTACACAAAATTTCTTTCTGTGGAAACCACTTCCTAACAACGACATTCTTCAAATTATGGCCAAAATTGTCGTCTTCCCATTTCCATAGCACTGTTTGTTTCAATCCAGAGAATACTTTAAGGAATGCGTTTTTCTTTTCAAGGGGTAATTCACTACTGCGCACGTTGGATCCAAAACTAACGTACACAACACCATCTTTCGACTCGTCTAGTATTTTTTGAAGATCCTGAGGAATAGAAAGCAAATTATTTTCTGAATGTTTAAATACAGTTACACGCCCATGCGCTACTGATCTCTAATGTTCATGATCAAATCGTCTTTCCCGAATTGTGAAAGCTACGAAACAAAGAACGCAGTTTATTTGTGACTTGCGAACTATATATAACAATATAGGTAAGGTATACAGCGCAATTGGCTGTTCTCCTTCAACATACGATTAGGCCACCGAAATCGGTCGGACAACTTGATATAACGTAGCTTAAACAGATGCACATTTGTGTAAGTTAAATAAGCACCTACCTGTGGTAATTTAGCTGTGCTACGTGTAAGATGGACTCCTCCGATCTCAACAATATTGGGAAGGTATGCAATAGCATTATCAAAACTGAAATGACCATTGACCAGCATAAGAGACGTGTTTCTTTGTAACTCGTACAAACTAGGCACTGGTTCCGGCAAGTTAGGTACATATTGCCTCGCAAGTGCTTCCTGTTGGCCTATATACCAGTATTTCCACCATATAAACTCATATACTGTAAAATATAAGTTTCTCAGTCGACCCCAAAAACTTGTCGGGTACTTAAGATCCAAGCACTCTGACAGCACCGTTGATAATTGAAGTGGGTTACGAGTTATTACATTGTGCCTCATGGAATTTCCAAATGTGGTCACAAGAACTAGAGGAGCGTTGTATTTGTGAGCTAGAATATAAAATGCTTCTTCATAGAACTGCTCAACGATCACTAAGTCAAATTTGTTGTCTTTGGCTAAGAATTCTACGACTTCTTTAGATGTTAATGCCGTCTTTGTGAATCCTAACCCTCCTCGCCATAAAATTTTATCGTAGAACTCTTCCGTCGAGATATCAACCATTGTGAAAACATTCGGTCTTTCAATACCTGGAAATAATAATGAACCCATTATAATTTATATATTACAATATAATCTTCATATAAAATTAGCAGCCGCCCGCGACTTCGTACGAGTGGAGTAATTTATCGTCAGATCAAATTGTGCATACTTCACGTAAACCATCTTCTAAACATTAGAAAACTGAAACTTTCTGAACCTAAACATTACAATATTATATTTAGATTCGATTTATATAGTATTAGGCAAATTACACTCTCCTCAGTACAATAGCCTAGCGTTTTTAACGAAATACAACTTGGTAAATAAGCAACACATAATTTTTTTTGAATACTATTTAGTTTTAATTCAGCACTATTTTTTGATATTAATTAAACAGGATTAGAAAGTGAGTGTGCTGGTCGAATCGACACCGAAACTTTTACTTCAACGATTTTCTTATATCATAAACTTACCAATAAAGAACACAAATACTTACCAGCTACATCCCATATCTCCTTATCATCCACCACCACCTGGTGGTAGTTCGTCAAATTCTCTTCAGACCTGAACCCGGTGATGACGGTCACATTGTGCCCTCTCCTCGCCAACTCCAAGCCGATCGGCTTCAACATGATATAATGTGATTTGGATGTAAAAGGCATCACGAACAAAATATTAGCACATTCCGAACACGTAGCTATTAAAAGCATCAGAAGGATTATAGGATCCTTTTTGTTCATTTTTAGTACACTTATTTACTGTAGTTTGCAATAAATTATCTTAAATATAAATTTCACTCTTCTCTCTAATATCGGATCGGAAATACTATTATGAACCATTAGTGATACGTCTTTTATATGAACGTATTGAAAACGCTGGCTATACGTCACTCACTACGAACTTAATCTTACATAAATAATATTATATGCAAAGACATTTTTGTTATCCAGTTGAGGCTGAGTACATTATTGGTTAATATTATCTTTGACACAGATTTTTCATAGGATAGACGAAATACCTACAGATTAGATTATTATTTACTATAATACATTTTAAGATAAGATCCTAGATTGCAGATTCATTTAGGGATTAATGAACGATATACTACACGAAGAATAATGTGATCGCGACTAAGTAAATAACGTAAATTTATAATTTTTAAGTGCTAAAACTTGCACACTAGCGGTTTTAATATTTAAAAAAACGGAAAAAACTTCACTGCCTCACCGCGGCCCGGGGACTCGAACACCCGTCCTTCTGGGTATCGCGCCCAGACGTGCATTACCATGTGCATTATCTGTAGTTTACATTTCTGTAATGAAATGACTACAGCTGTATCACTAATGGTAGGTGGCGCCACTAGTGGCTTAACAGGTAATATGCGGGAAAATTTGACGGCTTCAATACTTAGTAACTAATTTGAAATGATTTATTTCCGTATTTATTTACTTTTACTTGTAAATGTACAGATTTCATGAAAGTATACGAAGGTGGGTATAATACCGTAAAAAATCAATTCAAGTAAAGACAAAGGACCGTAAACGCATTCTCGTGTATGTTGAATAAAACAGCTTTCATTTTAAATTATTTTATTTTTTCCAACTTACATTTCCTTTTACCTACGCCCAGCTGTTATTTATCGACACATAGCTGCTAGCAATCTGTTATCATGCTGTTAGCAAATGATCTCCACCTGTTTATTATCATCAGTCACCAAAATAACTCTTTTGTCTAATTCTTTTTTACTTTATTTGACTTTAAATGGATTTGTGGTGACAAAATATTTCTTATCAATTTACATGCGTAAATAACTACCATTAATATCACAAAGACCACTCCTAACAAGAAAGCATATACATCAAACATATTGTACTCGATCCAACCCAACTGCAGAGCAGGATTTTTCATAAAATCAGCTCCTTTGTTCCTTATCACATATTCTATCCAGAACATTGCTGTGTCAAGCGCGGTCAGTGGTCTATCTCTGAACCTAGCAGATATTTCCTGTGCTTTTTTCTTGTACGAATCATCCTTGAGTACTTCATGGAGATTTTTCTTGAGATTTTCTTCGTTGATATCGTGGTAAAGCTGAATTCTACCAAAGCCTAGCTCTTGAGCTTGCAGTAAGTTGTTGTATTGATCGGCATAAATTGGGATGCCAATAATAGGGACACCGTTAAATACCGCCTCCTGGGTACCGATGAGACCACCGTGGGATATAAAGACCTTAACGTTTGGGTGAGCTGAAAATTTAAAAAAAAATTAAGAATCATATATGTATTAAAAAGATCTATCAAACTTATTTTAAATAGATCCTAGATACCCCTAAATATGACCCAAAATATATTCTTAAATAACAAGAAGAACAATATGTTTAGGTAGGTACTTGATAATAACACATAGACTAGTTATTATTAGTTAAATAAAATTACGCCATCTGCTCTGATATGATGGAATGGAGCAATCAATCTTGAAGCGATCTTTATTGGCCTCGATAAATTAATCAATAGAGTACCTACTTGTCCCATTCTTTACGTTACCTACTGAGGTTTGTGTGAACCTTATTCAAACCTCTGTCTAATGTGAATAAGTCTTATATAAAATTGAATGCAATCAAATTTTTAAGTATAAAGATACATAAAACAGTTATCTGAGTTTGAATCAAAAATATCCAATATACCTAGTAAGTAATCTTGGCATGTTACGTTTAGTACCAATAAAGGTTCTAACACTAAAACTGGACGTACAGATGCATAAGGTAACTCTTATCATTTGCAGTTTAATACAATAAATCACATTTGTTTAAGTTTAGGTAGCCATAGATATCCATAAATGTATATGTTAAACACAGAGATACACTTCAATACATTTTAATTGTTGATTTTGAAGAAGTATTGCGTTGATATATTTAGTGTACCACATACCTAATTACTTATAAATAAATAAATATTTCACAACATCACATACATACTATACTACCACACCCACACATACTACTACATCACATACATATATATACTTATAATTTTCATAAATCCATGACTACGTATACAAAGTACTTTCTGTACGTAATACTTACACAGGATATCTTTTTGAGGAAGCCACTTCCTAACAACGACATTTTTCAAGTCGTTGCCAAAATTGTCGTCTTCCCATTTCCATAGCACTGTTTGTTTCAATCCAGAGAATACTTTTAGGAATGCGTTTTTCTTTTCTAGGGGTAATTCACTACTGCGCACGTTGGATCCGAAATTGACATACACAACACCCTCCTTTGATTCATCCAGTATTTTTTGAAGATCCTGTAGAATAGAAAACAGATATTCTGTAAGTAGGTAACATTATATTAAGCATTTAATTTCATTGTACAATATTTTAACAAGTATCTGCCAATCCTCTGCTAAGAAACATAAAAGACTTAGGTAAGATTTTTTCTAGTTTACTCTTTTCAAACGCTGTAATAAGATCAATGCATTATGATCGCCAACTGACATGAATAAGCTATATTATTTAAAAATACCATTATTGCGGAAATATCATACTTCAGTTACGTAAATGCATGCATTACTATCAGCGTAAGAATAGATCGTAAAATAATTTAATGTGACTATCGATATCAAACGATTATGCAGACATAACAACATGTAATAAAACGAAGCATTTACACATACTTATATAAGTACATACCCTCGGTAATTTAGTTGTACTGCGTGTGAGATGGACGCCACCGATCTCCACTATATTGGGAAGGTATGCGACAGGGTTGTCAAAGCTGAAATGACTGTTGACCAGCATAAGAGATGCATTTCTTTGCATCTCGTACAAGCTAGGCACCGGTTCCGGCAAGTCTGGCACATATTTCCTCACGAATTCATCCTGTATGCCCATGTACCAGTATTTCCACCACACAAACTCATATATTGTAAAGTATAAGTTTCTCAGTCTCCCCCAGAAACTTGACGGGGACTTTATATCCAAGAACTCGGCAATCACAGTCGATAATTGAAGTGGGTTCCGTGTCATTATATTGTGTCTCATGCAATTACCAAATGTAGTTACAAGAGCTAGAGGAGCGTTGTATTTGTGAGCTAAAATATAAAATGCTTCTTCAAAGAACTGCTCAACGATCACTAAGTCAAATTTGTTGTCTTTGGCTAAGAATTCTACGACTTCTTTGGACGTTAGTGCCAATTGTGTGAATCCTAACCCTCCCCGCCACAGGATTGTGTTGTGGAACACTTCCGCCGACGTTTCAACCATTGTGAAAACATTCGGTCTTTCAATACCTGGAAATAATTAATAAACCTGTTATAATTTATGCATTACGATATTATAATCTTCATATAAAATTAGGAGCCGCCTGCGAATTCGTACGCGTGGAGTTAGTTATCGTCAGATCAATCAGAGCCGCTCAAATTATGTGCAAATGTATGGCCAATTTTGTGCAAACTCCACGTAAACCAGCTTCTAAAAATCAGAAAACTGAAAATGTCCGGGATATTTACCATGTCTCCTTATTTGTATCAGTTGACTTAAAATCATAGTGCTTACCATAGCGACAAAAGTGTAGTGTACAATATTACATAGTTTGAAATTATAATGATCTATAACTAGTATATGTATAGAGAATTATATTTCCAAATATGGTAAATATCCCGGACATTTTCAGTTTTTGAATGTATGTACTGTGTAACCATGACAGTTTAAAGCTAATAGAGCAAGATCCCAGAGCTGCCAGACATCACTTATTTTCTCATGGACAAAATATATACGATTGAGTAGTGGTGGGGTGTACTATCATCATATGACTAGTTGCTACCTTGACCAGACGGCCATTTTTCAGATATCAACCAATCAAGGTACATAGAAACACTGCTCACCTCACTTAAATTCTGATGGCTGATTTTAACATATATTTCACACAATATCATTAAAAATCAGGATTCATTACTCCCAGACACACGCGGTCGGCGGTTTTACCTTACAGACGCTTTAAAGCTTTGAAAAAATTTATTAAGTTTACTTATTTTCTGATGCTTGATTTTATATATGTTATTCAAACAACTGAAAAGTGCTCATCTGACCGCAATAATTATAGAATTGTACCTTACAAACTATTTTATTAGAAAAACTTAACTAAATTCAATTAAAAAAAATAATTCTAAAACAGTTGCGTCTGGTGAATGTTCGGCCCCTTGGATCGGTCTGTCCGTTTGCAAAACGTTTTAAAATAGTTGTTTTAATAACATATATAAAAATCAAGCATCAGAAAATAATAGACTTAATAAATTTTTTCATAGCTTTAAAGCGTCTGTAAGGTAAAACCGCCGACCGCATGTGTCTGGGAGTAATGAATCCTGATTTTTAATGATATTGTGTGAAATATCAGCCATCAGAATTTAAGTGAGGTGAGCAGTGTTTCTATGTACCTTGATTGGTTGATATCTGAAAAATAGCCGTCTGGTCAAGGTAGCAACTAGTCATATGATGATAGTACACCCCACCACTACTCAATCGTATATATTTTGTCCATTAGAAAATAAGTGATGTCTGGCAGCTCTGGGATCTTGGACCATAAATAGTCCGGCCACTGCTGAATCATTTGGTTTGGATATCTTCTTTAAGACATTTTTATAGTACCTACCTACATACGTATACTATGGAATCTCTATAAATAACATATCTACTCTTCACAACCTTTAAAAAATAAGTTAACTTAACTTAGACGAGATAAACAAAAAATGCATTAAAAAACTTGAAGGTCAACAATCCATCATTATCGCTAGTCATCAAGCGGATTGTGTATTTATGATACCAGATTATAGTTAGATAGCTGTGCCCGCGACTTCGTTCGCGTGGACTACAGGATTTAACATATAAAAGTTTATCCTGCTAACTCTCGTTCCCATAAGAATTTTTCAATATCCTGTTTCACCTAAGCTTTAAGTTTATTATGGTACCTGCATGTCAAATTTACAGCATATAACTTCAGCGGTTTAGATTTTTCATACAAAAGGATTTTCCCGATTATTCCCGTTCCCGTGAGAATTTCGAGAATTCCTTTCTTAGTGCACCTCTATGGTACCTAAACTACGTCCGGTCCAAATTTCAAGTGCCTACGTTTACCCGTTTAGGCTAAGCGTCGATAGGTCAGTCAATCCTAGAATTTGGCAAAGGTCCTTATAAAATTATATTATTATATTCTTCATCAGTATCTGTTATCGCCCTGAAAGAGTATATCATAAAAAATATGTCAAAAACAATGTTTCCGCGAAACGTCAATGACTGAAGAAAATTAGTTTTGACACAATATTCACTCAATAATTCTGGCAAGATGGTGACTGTGATTCGTCTGTCAACACATTTTGAATTTAACAAAATACTCGACAATCCGAAATTTGCGGATACATGTTGTCGACTCGAAATCATTATTTTTTGATGTTTTATTATTCATGTAAGGTTTTAATCGAGTCTACCGTACCCCTTGACAAAATTATTAATATAGAAGATTACTTTGGAGCAAACATCTAAATCATTAAACCGATTGTTATGGGTAAACTATAAAAGGTAGATATATGCTCTCGCGGACTTTTTTAAAGATAATGTTAAAATGAACAATTCATCCATAGAGCATTTTTCTATAACTTTAACTATATGCTCAGCGCACGCCACGGAAGGCCTCAGAAACGATACTTTCCCCCGTTTTTGAAACATTTTCGGTTACTGCTCCACAACTATAGGACCTAGCGTGATATTATATAGCCTATGTAACTTCTGAATAATGCAGCTTTCTAATGGTGAAAAAATTATTGCAATCGGTCCAGTAGTTTTTGAGTTTATTCATTACAAACATACAAAAATACAAATCTTTCCTCTTTATAATATTAGTGTAGATATACTCCTATCTTTGTTTTAACACACTGTCTGTGGCTGAAGAGTAGGTACTTAATATTTAAAATTCTGTCCAATCATGTCTCAGCAAAGTTGCGAACAAATTATTCTTGAAATTAATGATAGATTCACAATTTTTAATGATTCGACACTTAAATCCATCACAATAGAAGACTCTCAAGAAGATCGCTATTTAAATAAGGAAAAAATGCTTTATTTACTTACAATTTACTTATAATGCTATGACCACAATAGGGATGGTGACGGTTTTTTTATTTTGATGTAGCTGGGTGGGCAACTTAACCTTTAAAAAAATGTAAATAGAACTTATTGTCATCACTCGTATTACTTTTATGAGAATGGTTTTATATCAAAATTGTAAACAAAAAAAAAACCGCCTTCAAAAACCCGACTCACTAAAAATTACAAAATAATATAACGAACATTAATCTGGGTATGAATTTGATTTGTTGTTGAAGGCGGTGCCGTTTATATTTCATGCAGCTTTCCTCAAAATTTTAATTGGCACCGCCTTCAACAACATATCAAATTCATACCCAGATTAATGTTCGTTATATTATTTTGTAATTTTTAGTGAGTCGGGTTTTTGAAGGCGGTTTTTTTTTTTGTTTACAATTTTTTTTCATACTTTTTAGTGTTACATTTTTTTTCACCCTATTAGTTCAGCTCACCTATAATTCTACTGAAATTAAAACTAGTAGTCTTAATATGTATACAGTATTGAAAGAAATATCCCTTTACTCCCAACCATTAAGGAGTTGACCTTCCATCATCAGCTAAGCATCATAACATTATGATTGCCAGACGCAAATGCCAATATTACTTCTGAAAATATGTAAAACGCGGTACATGTGCCTATACAATTTGAGGGTTGCCCTCGATTTCTCCTGGATCCTATCATCAGATCCTAGACTGGACCCTATTAGTGCAGCTCACATATAATTCTACTGAAATTAAAACTAGTAGTCTTAATATGAACACAGACTTGAAAGAATTATCCCTTTACTCCCAACTATTAAAGAGTTGACCTTCCATCATCAGCTCAGCATCATAACATTATGATTGCAAGAAGCAAATGCCAATATAACTTCAGAAAATATGTGAAACGGGGTGTATGTGCCTATAAAATTTGAGGGTTGCCCTGGATTTCTCCTGGATCCCATCATCAGATCCTAGACTGGACCCTATTAGTGCAGCTCACCTATAATTCTATTGATATTATAACTGATAGTCTTAATATGTATACAGATTTGAAAGAATTATCCTTTTACTCCCAACTATTAAGGAGTTGACCTTCCATCATCAGCTCAGCATCATAACATTATGATTGCAAGAAGCAATGCCAATATAACTTCAGAAAATATGTAAACGCGGTACATGTGCCTATAAAATTTGAGGGTTGCCCACGATTTCTCCTGGATCCCATCATCAGTTCCTAGACTGGTCCACCTAATAGTTTAGCTCACCTGTAATGCTACTGATTTATAACTAATAGTCTTAATATGTATAGAGTATTGAAAGAATTATCCTTTTACTCATAACTATTAAGGAGTTGACCTTCCATCATCAGCTCAGCATCATAAGATTATGATAGCCAGAAGCAAATGCCAATATTACTTCATATAATATGCAAAACGCGGTACATGTCCCTATAAAATTTGAGGGTTGCCCTCGATTTCTCCTGGATCCCATCATCAGATCCGGGACTGGTGAAAATGGGACCACCTCGGAAGTAAACTCTATCCAACCAAAAAAAAATTTTTGAAATCCGTCTATAATTGACGAAAATATCGGTGAACATACATAAAAAAAAAAAAAAAAAAAAATATTATACATACAGACGAATTGAGAACCTCCTCCTTTTTTTGAAGTCGGTTAAAAAGTCGTTATTGATTCTGTAATTTGAAATATGGTATTGTTTATTTTAATGATTTTTGAGATTTCATAATGGACTCACCCACTCAACTTTTTGCATCTTTATTACCAAAAAAAAATTGACACACCTTGAGAAATAGTTCAAACACAATTCCTCCTGGTAAACGTGAGATCACATGCATTATCTAACACTGTCATCTTCCCTATTATAAATGTTTGTTTATTTCTTACTTACCAGCTACATCCCATATCTCCTTATCATCCACCACCACCTGGTGGTAGTTCGTCAAATTCTCTTCAGACCTGAACCCGGTGATGACGGTCACATTGTGCCCTCTCCTCGCCAACTCCAAGCCGATCGGCTTCAACATGATATAATGTGATTTCGATGTAAAAGGCATTACGTACAAAATATTCGCACATTCAGAACACGTAGCTATTAAAAGCATTAGAAGTATAATTGGACTCGTATTATTCATTTTTGCTGCACTTTTTTACTGAGTTTGAAATAAATATACACGTTTGTTAAAACGTGACCTCCACTCTCGTGGAGCGCATCGGTAATACTGTTATGAACCATTTATGACTTGTCTTATATATGAACGTGATGGTGCGGTAGCTACAGAACTACGATTTTTATCTTACATACGAATAGATACATTTTTTGTGTATTATCTAGTTGGGGCCAAGTAAGTACATACTCATCTTTGAGACAAATAGTTATAAAGAAACAATAAAGATTAGATTAGTATATTATAAAGAGATAGAAAATTAAATTAGTAATTAATGATGACTGTACTAAATTTAACAGTTATTGCTCAGTAACCGACTTATTTGACTTGCTCGGTGGAACAGTGGGTTCGATTCCCACCCGGGACAAATATTTGTGTGACGAACATCGGTGTTTGTTCCGTGTCTGGGTACGTTATTAAATATATTTAAGTATATTTGTGTATCCAATGTTGTATCTGACATCTGTAACACAAGTGCTAAAGCTACTTACCACGGAATAAATCAATGTATGTATGTGAAGTTGTAAAAATAAAAATAAAAGATTTCATGATTTTTTAGATTTTTACAGCCAAATTGTAGAAAGAATTCTTCCCTTTTTTTACTACAAACAAATTCAAATAAATTGTAGGTATTCTGTTCAGATCATAATGGAAATTTGTAGTCTATACAGTCCAATCAAAAGTACCCGTAATCGACGAGCATGCATGAAGAGCTTCATGGATGTGGATGAAGCGAAAGTGGTGTGCCAGGACCGTAGCTCATGGCAGGTGTAGCGATTTCTGCCTACACTTCTGGGAAAAAGGCGTGAATTTATGTATGTTGTGTCCTTCTAACTCAAAGTCCATTATTTATTCTTTTAGAATTAGCTGCAACTCTCGGGTGTTTTTTTTTTGTAACTGACTTACAATGATGGCTTGGAGTAGCCTGGTCATCATCGCCGGACTTACGGGGAAGCGGATGGCTTTCACCCCTAAACTGTCGGGTGTGAATCTCAAATACTGTTAAAATTTCGGATTTAACTAAATTAATCACTTATGTTACAGTTCAATGTTTGGATATTGTACTTGCTTAATTAATTTAGACTATGATAGGGTCAATGTTCTTCACAGTCTTTAGATCCGTTACACTGCAGAGTATGACTTAGTTTTAAGTAAGCGTTATACCATTTGATGACTTTCTGACTTAAAAATGTTCATTTTAAAATATCATTCATTCATTTTTTTAAATGTTTCATGGTAACACTTCACTTACATCGTTATTAATATCATCGATAACAACTGGCAAAGTCAAGTCTAACCAACTTTAAGATCTCACATAAAATATAATTAAAAATATCAGCAATAGTCATAGAACTTGGCACTCATTTAAAACTCCATTATTTTTGTAGCGAAGCTCACAGGCACGCGTAATGTTTGTATTGAACTTGGCTCTCATTTTACCTTTATGTTGTTGGTGGGATATTATTTACGTCTTTGGTACGTAGGTACAATACAATACACAAGAATGAACATACAATTTACTTAAAACGGCTTGTTAGGTCTATAATTGGGCCATAAATAGCTACCTATTACACTATTACAAGATATTACAGTACGACTATATAAATACGTAGTAGTTTAAGGTAAATTTTCGAAAATACTGTGACTAAACTAATAAAGAATCGTCATTTGTATCATCTATTATTAAATTACCGAGTCTTACACTAATTGATCATTAATTTAACGTCACTATAAAGAGTGCCCTCATAAAGTAGGCCGCCCTATGAAATAATATATGTAGTAATAAAATATACTCTTAGATATCATTAAAAATCTATGCGATAACAAGTCCAGATAAACACTCTAGTCAACTGAAATAATAGAGTAAGATCCCAGTGCCGCCAAACCTACGTTATTTTTAAAAAGCTAAGCTAAAATTTCCATGACTTATAGTCTAGTACCTACAACAGTGAATTGCTTGTTGCCGAGCAAGAACAGATAGCATAAAAATTACTTGTAGTTAGTAATAATCAATACATGATAACATTACAATAAAATTTCATATTTCGATTTAAATAGTAAAAGGTAATGTACGCTCTCTTCAATACAATATTTTAGGATGATAGCTTGGAGTAGCCTCGTCATTATAGGCGGACTTGCGGGAGAGCGGATGGCTCTACATCACAAAACCAAATCAGATTTAAATTATGATTTATATTTACAGGACGTTTGCGGTTATGATTCCTGGTTCTAATAATTATAACTACTTTCAGAACCAAAACATACCTGATCTCTTAATAGGTTATCAATTGAAATAAAACAAATTGTTAGTGCGTATTAACACATTAATTTAATCGACGATACATTTTCAGTATATTTTTTACGAAATATTAAAATTATTATGTCTTATTAATAAAATTCAATATTATCAAAAAATATCCACAATATTGAGGTTGTCAATAGAACAAATTTTTATTACACCTAAAATTTCAAAGTTATTACACTGGACGGAATTAGACCAATATTATTTTATATTTAAATTAGTAAAGCTATGACTTTTTACAAAATAACAAAAAGCAGCTTACATTTAATTATGTAACGAATGTTAATTCATTGTAATTGGATGTTAGATACTTTTATACCTAAAGCATACGACTCAGTCTGCAACATGACTTTTTCATTCGTTTCATATAAGTACTTAATAGAAAAAATATGGCATAAGGCGTTTATAATCAATATTCATGATTAAAAATATCTAATAATCTCTAATCTTTTCCATTACTTTATAGTTACTACTCCTTCGTTCTGAATATAAGGGCATTGAACCATTTTTCGATTCGTAACTCAAAGGAGAGCGTATTCCGTTTTCAATATATTTTCCATTTGACAGTGGCTCCCCTTTATATCCTCTGCTTTTAGTTACGGAGTTAACTTCTCTTGATTCAATGATTTCTTTCGAGCGTCCATCTCTGGAAGGCAGTATTTTCTTGCTTATGGTTTCCACTGTGTCCGTGATGCTGGGTCGCTCGGGATCGCCCGAACGTGTTTGATACCTATACGTTTCAGAAAAGTTGTCGCTGCTGTTGCTACCTCTCCGAAGAGCGGGCGATTTTAATCTCGTCTCCAAACGTGATACGAACGGGCTAGTTTCTCTATTTAACGATTCAGTTTTGTATAACGGAATCTTGCGCTCCTCTGATATACGCTCCTTGTAAAGCGGAGATGGCGTGCCGTAGCGCGATGAAAGTCTACTACCGTCGGACTCGTCATCCGCGTGAAGTGTTTGGTACAACTCTGGAGCTCGTTCCCTGAGGCCTTTGAGGAATATCTTCTTCTTATCGGCGTCCTCGTGAGATTTATATCCGTTCGTGTGGCCGTTCGTAATCGGAGTGGTCTTCCCGTACCTCGCTCCGAAGAGCCCGTCTCGTCTGCGTTCCGTTTCGCGCGAGACCGCGTCTGCCAGATCACGCTGACTCCGGTTGATAATGGACACTATGCCGGGGCTCTTGAGTTGTTCAGGCGTCTCATCGAGACGGCTCAGATGAGGGTTCGACTTGTACATGGTTGAGTAGTTCCTGCTCATGCCTGATACGTAACGCGGGTGTGTTTCTTGTTCAGGTGCGCCCATAGCAAAACTCTTGCTTCTGTTGAGAGCCTTGTACGTCCGCGCCGGCTTGGCAGGCCCGGGCGGGTATCCGTTTATTTTGCCGTCGGGGGACGAGGATACGTTGTTGGATATGTTGACGGCGCTGCTGGACCGCTTGTTGGGCGTCAGCCGATGCCAATACTTGTTGGAGCTCGGTTTCTCGGTGGTCTTCTCCTTCCGCTCGTGCAGCTTGCGCGGCAGGGTCTGCGCGCTCCGGGCGTAGTCTTCTTCAGGCTCGCTGTTCGGGTTCAGTCTACTTGTTGAGTGACTAAATCGACCCAGTGTGCTCGAAAACTGGCCCCTGGAACGTAAAAAAAACAATTGACTATTTTTGCGAACCATCTTAACAATTTATTGCTATGTCGTGATGGTAAAACGAGGCAGGCCCACGTACGTTCATTGTTATCTCCCGGTATAATCATAAAAAGTTGTAATCTCGTCTTTTAGTAATTGGATTCAATGGGGGATCTCATCCCACACACCTAACGACTATGCTTTGTTTACTCGTATTAAACTACCGATACATATGTTAGGCTAGGCACGGTCGGTCGCTAATAATTTTGCACGCCGCCACAGCTACAATTGCGTCTCATTTGATCTACTGTTTGTGATTTATAAACAAGTCGGACGTGGGTGTGCAATAATTAATGAGACGCGACCGTGCAAAAATAACCGCAAGATACAGATACAAAGACTGTTTTAATCTGCGTGGATAATTGTATCAAATTAATTTAAATAAATAAATATTTCACAACATCACATACATTGATCTGATCCCGTGGTAAGTAGCTTAAGCACTTGTGTTACGGGTATCAGAATCAACAGTGGATACACAAATATACTTAAATATATTTAATAATACACCCAGACACGGAACAAACACCGATGTTCGTCACACAAATATTTGTCCCGAGTGGGAATCGAACCCACGACTCTTGGAACCGTAGGTTGTAAACCTGGGTCACTAACCACTGTTCCACCGAGCCAGTCATGTGCATTTGCATTGTCAATTTGCATGTAGCGATCGCCACCTAAGCATACACCTGCTAGGAAAATATTCTGTCGGTGAGTCACTGGTGACTGTCAATATGAGAGATACTAGTTCAGCCGGCAGCGTTACTGAGTCAGCGTCGGCAAACTAAATAAGGGCTTCTTTATATGAGACATAAGTATTTACCCCTAGAAGGTATTCTCACGGACGGTGACAGATCCAAAAGGCAAGATATGCCGGAACGTAGCCGCTTGATTGATGTGACATATTGCGCGGTTTTGATTGGCATTCCGTTAACGATTTTTTTTGTTTTTAAAAACGAAATTCAAAAATTATTGAGATTGGTTATATTTTTTTTCTTTTGTGGTAGATCGATCTATATAAATTTTGTACATAATTGGAATCTTCTTTGTGAGTAGATTTTATTTTATCAATCCCATTTGAATTTATATTTCTGTATTTATTATGTATGTAAGATTTTTCTAGTCTTTCCTGTCTATAGACCAATTAAATTCAAAATAATATCTAGGTACCTATGCACAAAGATGTGATGAATAAATAAAACAATATCACAATCATGGTGAACTGTTATAAAAGAACTTATACTAATTAATCATTATATTTATGTAGTATGCCAGTTATGCTACTTTCTCAATATTTAACTTTAACTAAAGTTGAGTAAATCAAAACGTAAAGTAATCAAACTCCGTTTAATATGTATATCGGTCAACGACCACTTTGTTTCCAAACAAACTGGATCAAACGCCTAAAATTTAGCTACTAACGCCATTTTTGTTCTTTGTCAACTTTGGATGTACATATTTATAACTGAGATTGAAGAGCTTTTCGCAGCAACGCTTTTTTATTGAGTTCAGTTTTTACGAAACCAATTCATCATCACCAACCAATTATGAATTAAAAATAAAGATTAAAAAATAAAATAGGCTGTTAAAACTGTTTTAGAATAAAGACTCTCGTCACTTTCGATACTGAAAACCTAGACCTTAAACTTAAAGTAAAGCCGTATCATTCATTATCACACCAATTTTACACATTAAATTTATTATAGCTGCCCTTGAAATATCACCGTAACTTTATGATAATATTGTAACAAGAAGCATTAATTAAATTTTATGCCTCAAGCTTTAGCGTAGGCGATAGCTTCGTTGTACGACAAGATTCTATTTAAGGCTCATTTGATTTTAATCAAAATATTATAGAATGATTTGTGGTGGTCACTTTTAAAAATGATCTAACTTAATTATGGGCTCTTGAGTTTTCACGGAAGCACTAAACAAGGGAATGGCTAGTTTTTGCTTAAGCGGTTGTTATCAGGTGGAATGTCGGAGTGTGTGTGGGAGTGACTTACCGTTCGCGCTGGTCACGGGCGTCGGCGGCGGCGGCGCGGCGCGTACTGCCCTCGTACTTGTGCTCTCGGCCGTAGATGCTGGGCGCGAACGGATCCTCCCCCAGGTAGTACCGGTGCGGGGGCGCCACCGGCGGCGCCAGCTCCCCGCCGTACTGCTTGTACGTGCGCGACGAGTGCTCCGGCGACGGCGTCCGCGAATTCCGCCACCGCGCGCGCCGCTCCGCCGAGGCCGAACGGATCTTCCCAACCAACTTCCTTATCGAGTTCCCGATAGCCGAACCCACTGATTTCCGAGCTGGTGACGGACGCCGCCCGCTGTCCGCGAAGCGCGTCTTCTGATTCTGCTTGCGCTCGTCGCGATCCCGACGACGAGGCGGAGTACGGTCCCGATCTGAACTGCCACGACGCTCCCTCGGCGGCGAGTAGTCTGGAGGCGGCTCAGTCGCGCCTTCCTCTCTACTGTCACGCGAACGTCCCGAATTCTCGTTACGCGATGAGCTCCTATACCCACTATCGTAACGATGCTCCTCAGACAATCTCTGCTTGGTATGCCGCTTCCGCTCGGGCGCAACCGGCCGGTAGTCGTCCTCGACAGACGGCTCACGGAAGGAGCGATCTGTTTCCAATGGTCGGAATGGGGAACCACGTGGCGGACTGTGCATTGTCGACGAAGAGACGTAGGCGGAGTCGTCGCGCGAGGGCGGGTGTCGGCGGCCGAGCGGCGACGACCTCCCCTGCGGCGACTCGCGCTTCCCGTATACGTGTCTGGGGGAGGAGCCGTTCAACCGGTCGTCGCTGGCATATGGCGAGCGCACTGTCGGGGGCGACGGAGAAGAACTGCGCGGCTCCGGCATCCTGGGTTTGCTTGCGCGTCTCTGGGACCAGTCGGCGACGCCTTTGAAATATCCACCTGTTCTGTTCGTGGGCGGGGGAGCGCGCTCGTCCGATGGCGTAGACGACTTTGTCTTCCTCAAAACACGATCTCCGTACACTGGTGGCGGTGGGACGGAAGAAGAAGTTTTCCCGTAATATCCCTCGTCTTCGACTGTTTTGTTCTTTGTGTAGAATCCGGGCTCAGGACGCCTCGCAATTTCCTCGGCGATGGAATCGTGTGACGATCGGGAGTCGCTGCCGAAGTGGCTCTCGAGCCACTTGGACGTTTCTTTCTTGCGTGTTTCCTCTTCGATGTCGAAGTCCAGGGGTCGTTTCGCGTAGTCCTTGTCGTGATCTGGAAGGAGAGAGCGCGTTATTGATTGGTTGATCGGCGGAGGCGAGCGACGCGGGCGCCCGCGCCGAGGTTGACGCCGGAGTGCCCGCGACAACTTGCGGCTCTGCTCACACACATGCTATGGCGTAACCGCTCAGTCAATAAGTTTGCCAAACTACCGAAGGTCAATGCGGTGCAAACACTCGAGACATCTTTACTTAACCGCGACGAGACAGTAGCGAGGAAAATTATTCACTGAATAACAATTTCTGGGTCACTATTGCTTTACGCTATGTTGATACTAGTTATTATGTAACCGTGAGAATAAATTTGTTTATTGAATTTCTTGTTTACACGATATTCGAGTAGGCGTTGATAGTTTGGAGATGTTTTTGTATGAGTTCAGTTTTACTTTCGACGTCATTTGAAACATCCGAACAAACAGTGGTTATGAATGATCACTGATCATACGTAACGAAGATGTACTTATTGTTTGTAAATAACATAACTTTAGTCTTTTAAAGCCAAAATAAGAATTGCGAAAGAAGGCTGAATGTCTGCATGTCTACACAAATAGTGTAGATAAATCAATAAAGTATGTCGATCATTGACCAATGTTTACGCCAATTCGCTTCATATGTCGTAAATACGGCACTATAGGTGTGGTGCAGATAAAGTTTAAAGGCTGCATGATGCAATTAAGAAGACACCGTGTGGTGGCTCTCGAGCAATAACAAGACAGACAAGTCGAGAAAGTTACGACAGTAGAGACGGAACTCGTTCGCACCGATCACACCCCGTGAGACTTCGAATTACGAAAATGTCCAAGCACTTCCAATGACCTCTATGCTTTTTGCTTGTTGCAAGGTGGTTGGTCATTTGGTCGATGAATGTCAAAAATATTAAGAAAAACGGAACAATTTCACTGCTTCACCGTTCTTCGGGGATTCGAACCCACGCCCTTCTATAAAATCGCCTCCAGTGGGGCTACCATGAGTTTAAAACTTACGCGCTCAATATCGCCTACGTAAATATGTCTATGAAAAACTTGTACAGCGCCGGCTGGTGGTTACGCGAAGAACTAAAATCGGCCGTATGAAAAAAACAACTCGATAGGTTTTTAACGTAAGTAAGTTTTCGATAGCCAACTCATGGTAGGCCCTCAGATGTGCAGGTCCAGAGTGCTTTCATCACTTAGTGTGTTGTGATGCCCATTAGCAGGTATGTCATAGAGACATGAAGATAAAGTTCTAACGCCATAAACACATTATCACTCCTTTTCGCAGCGTACTCGGGTAAAAAAAGGCTCCGGTTCCTATCGAGTTAGGTACATGACAATTGCTTATTTCCGTTACGATTCCGATTGGTTGTTTGTTAGAGTTCCATACAAAGAAAAGGTACTAAATACTACTTCGAGGTTCGTCTTCGAAATGCAGTGCCGTAAAATAAACTATTTTTTTAAACTAAATAGGTACTGCTTGAGTTCATTGCCGGTCCTTTTCCGAGTTATTATGGGCTGTGACCTTTAAGCCGTGCTTGATTCGCCCAAAATGTCAAAAACCTTCAACCGATGGGACCGGTGGCACCAATCACGACTTCCTAAGGTCTCTCAGCGCGTGTCGGTTCGACCTCTGCGTAGGCCCAATGGCGTCCATATGCGGCGAGCGATGGACAGGCCCGCTTATATTGCCCACTTTGGAACTCCTTAGACGCGATTGTTTACGTGTTATGAGAAAAACAATGTCGTTCAAGCGGGGAGAGATAGGTACTTCTTAATTGGTTTGAAGGCTTGCCTTTGAGGTTAAGTCTAAAGCCTGACAAAAAATTATATTACGAAAGTTTTGAGAACTATACAGTAAAATTCCTTAATTCCGGAAATCAGGTTATAACTTTTACACGTCGCAAAATCTGATCAACACATAATATGCGTACCGAATATACCTAAGTACCTAATGGTTGATTGAAATTTGTAGATTGGCGTATAGTCTCAGTGGGGTTAAATTTGATGTCTAATTTGGTTATTGTCTGTATTTACCATACGTTAAATAGAGAAGGTAGAAATATTTCCAATAAGAATAAAAAATTATAATGTCATATGACCTGACTGACACTTTGAGAGTTTGGAGATTTGTAAATATCTCTGTACATATACGACTGGGACAAAAAGCTTTATAATATTTTAAACGCCAGCTATTGGCTATTTCTGCCAATCGACAGGTGTTTACAGCCCACGGCGCCAAGCGGCGAGCCTTAGAAGGCAACTGGTACTATGGTAATTAATTCGCATAATTTGTTCGGCTTAATCAGTCGACAAGACAGAGCCTAATGCCCATCTAACGATTATCGATTTACCGTGACAGACATGAACGCGGGTTGTACGCTGTAGTCCTCAATTTATAATTTAGCTATATCTAGGTTGCGTATTATCGTGAGATTGAATTTTGGTCACTAAATTACTAGGAATTTGCTGGGTTAGGTTGGCTTAGAATTATTAGACACCGTTATGTATATGTATAATTTTAAATTAACCACATGTTATTATCAGCTCAATCAAATAGCCTCGTTGTAAACAGGACACTTTTGAAGGTAACTACATCAGGGTATTGACACAAGGCAGGTATAAATATGTAACTGCATGCAGGTATAAACTTAACTGCTTCGTTGGCCTACTGGTGGTGATAGCAAGCGCTGCGTAAGGACCGAGAGGTCTCCGATTCGAGTCCGGGGTCGGGCAAAATAGGTATGTGTGAGGTCTTCTTTAACGAAATAAGTCAGCGCGAAGTTATGAAGTTGGCGACTGAACGCCTGTGCCTCGGAAAGCACGTTAAGCCCGTGGTCCTGCACCCGATCTCTCATCAGTCATGACCGATTGTCCGTCTCACCGAATTATGAGAGTTAAAGAATAGAGACTTGTGTTTGCGCTTTGATTTTGTTTTTTACTATCTTTTTTTTCCTAAGTAACTAAGTAACCGTGTATCATTTAAATAAATTATTATTATTATTATCAGTAAAAAAATCATTCCGTGAAATGGTAACACTAAATATTTTAAAGAAACCACGTTTCATTACTGTTCGCGAACTTTTAAGTATCAAAAACGCCCGATGTCTGCTACTCTACTCTACAGTAGAGTATGACTTTATTAACTGTAAACCCGAATCGAACCTGAGATTTTCTCATCGATACCAGCAGATCATTCCGCATTCCAAAACAAAGTGACTACAACACATTCCTAAACTAGATTCCTATCTAGTAAACTACTCATTCTCCATTTGAACAGTTTTAAAGGACTTATTTGTTAATGTATAAGGTCAGTGTTGAAATTAATCACTTGTATTGACTATTGTTCTCAGACAATCCAACGAGGTCATTATCACAAAAACGAGCACCAGGGCTTGTAAATCTATACTATAATAAAAACGTAGAGGTAAAAATTCTTGTACTTTTTTGAAAAACGCAAAAAAAACCAGTCAGGGATATGTTTTGAGAGTAGCAGAACACATCCCCATACTTAAAAAAAATTGTGTCTCTGTCTGTTTGTTTGTTTGTTTCGACTGACCTCCTAAACGGCTGAACCAATTTAAATGAAAGTTTACACGAAGGTATTTTAAATTCCGGAAAAATGCATAGGATACTTTAAATCACTGACAGTTAACTGGTTCCCGTGGGATATTCAAAAAACTGAAATAAATGACTGATCTCTGAAACTATTACACCGATTTAAATGAAATTTTGCATGGTGGTACCATACATCCCCGGTCAAGATCTTAAATACTTTTAGTCACAGAAATTCCTGTAGGATAGTTAAAAATCTAACTTTATTAGATCACGTACAAAAATGGTAAAAGTATATCGACCAAAATGAACCTTCTAACTAGGACTATACGGACTACTTTATTGAGCAAAATATCATAGTAGGGGAGGTAAATGACTAGATTTGCAGTTACTCGAACGACATGGAATCGGAATAGAAAGATAACGAAAAGTATATTACACTTTCTTTATAAGTGGGGGGACAGCGATTAATGCAGGAGGGCTACCTGGTAACAAGCTGTTGAAAAAAAAAAGTTATTTGACCGTGTCAGAGTGTCATTCAAAGTGCATGTTAAATAATCCCTAAAAAGTGACATTGTAACGATTTGGACCACAAAGTTATAATTAATCTTTGTGTCTGTTGAAAAACACATAATCTTGAGATACTTCAGCGCGTTTCATTTTTATGCATGAGGTTCAAGTTGATATCGAAGTCCTGCTGTATAATAATCTGTAATTTTTTTTCTTAACCTGTATCACCTCACTGCTGGGCAAAGATCCTTCAAACTCATCTACTGCTCTGTGTCCAATGCTAGGACTTGCCAGTTCTTTGATACACGGACCAGATCGTCATACCACCTTTTCTCAGGTCTTCTTCGGCGAAAATCGTCTTCAGGCACGCGATGTGTAACAAGTCTGGTCCATCTATTGTTCTTCATCCTCGCACATTTCATATCACATTCCCCGCCCATTGATACATCAGTTTTAACCAACAACAATACCAGTACGGGAGTGGATGGTGGTATATTTTATTTTAACTTAATACCTACGATACTCTGCTTCATAGCTTTTTGTAAAACCTTGAGTTTGGACTTCTGATTTTCGGTGGGGGACCAAGATGTGTTAGGATAGACAGTATGAAAACGTCGATGAGTTTGCGGTTCAGTGATATAAGAAGATCACTCTTCATATACCCACCCATATTCATGGACCAGAAGCTTTTCCAGGCGTTGTCTGCTCTACGGATTATTTCTTTGTCCTGCCTGTCTTCGAAGGAGACTGCCTAGCTCCAGTATGCTCCTCTACATATTGCTTCACCTGCCTGTTGACTGCAATCCACCAAATCAGTGATGCTGTTGGTCATGACCTTGGTTTTGGATCTATTCATCGTCAGTCTAACGTCAACGCTTTCTGCACTCAGTTGTTCGAGCATTTATTCAATTTCTGTCGATGTATACGTATTTCGTCTAGGAAAATGTCATCTGCAAAGCGAAAGTTTATCAGTCGCTTATCCTCTACACCAATTCCTTTTGTTTCCTAAGAATATCATAGTGACCTGAAGACTTCTTGGAGCGTGCTACTGAAAGCTTTGGTGATAGGGAGTCAGCCTGTTTAACTCTTTTTTGTATTTTGAATGTCAGGCCTTCAGTGTGCAGTTTGATATCGGCTGTGCTTTGTTGTTAAATGATTTGGAGAAGTTTTTCTATATGTGGGTTCGATGTTTTGCTGTAGAAGAGAAAGCTAAATGGGTTGATGTGGGTGATACCGTCGAAACCTTTGAATAATCCACAAAGGCCAGGTTCAAAGGTTTATTGAATTCGCTACATCTCTCTATTACCTGGTTTTCGGTATGAAGGTGGTCAGTTGTCCGATATTTGCTTGCTGGCTTACATTGGTGGGTTGTGTTGTTCCAATTGATAGACTGTTCGATATTATCTGAATGTTTATATACATAGAGGGATATCGCTATTCTAAGCAAATAAAGGGAAATTTATAAACATTCACGTAAAAATGTTGGACATTATAAAATTAAAGAAAGTTATCGTATATACAGATCGTTACAAATAAAATCACATAGATCATTAGAAAACTGGTCAAGTGCCCCTTGGATCTTTGTTGTGTCAAAGGTTTTAGTAATTGTTGTTATAGGCGCGATTCTACGGTCATCGCCCCATGGAAACCATCAGAGATTATTAGTTCTTCATAATTCTGCCCAATTCTTTTAACAGTGTCTTTGTAATTAGCATCAGCAGTTATCCTATTTACGATCACGCACCCCTTCCCTCCCGTATGAAGTGTACATACACGGCAGAGGTACATGAAAGGGTGCAAGGAGTCTCCTATTTAAAAATCTTACAAGACAGAGTCTGAGTCTGATCAATACTCCAAAAACTCCCGTTGGGCTCCCCAACTATCATGTTCTTAGCTGGCAAGTCATGTCAAATGCTGTCAGATTTGATATGACGTGATGAGTGTTTAGTTCTTGGTTAGTTAAAGAGATGTCACTATGCTCTAATATTTCGCAATATTGTTTCAAATACAAAAAGTAATTCATAAGTTATATTTTATTGCGCTTTATGTTATTATCTCAGTGTTATATTACGAATACAATACAATCTACGAGAAATATACAAAAACAATGCGCAAAAGTGGCACAAAACAAAGTAGCAAAGCAAATACTGATAAATTCGTCACATGGCGACACACATTCTTTATAGATATTTTGAGACAGTGGATCGGTAGTTTTGTATTTTTTACCTTTTGAAGTTATCCTGATATCAAACATCACTACATAGGTACAGTATGCTGTTTGCAACCATTGAACCCTGTTCCTGTCAAATAAATTAAAGTTTTTATCGTGGTTTTAGTACTAAAATGCGTAAAATTATTTTGTGAGTCCTAGCTACCACTCTCCTCTCAGGCTAGATTATTGGTTAGACAAAAAAAATGTATTGTGCGAGTGAATTTTATCTTTTAGTTGGCCGATTTGTAATGAAAAATGTGATATGTATGTTGTTTATCACCTATTAATCTGTAAACAATTTCAGGTTCTTTAATGGATATTTATCAAATCAATGACAAAGTTTAATTATATTTTATTTTGTAATAGTTTTTATAATTTTTGTATCTTTATTTATTTTTCCTGTAATTTCTTAAAAACAATCTTCCTGAAATTAAAAATGCAGGCAAAAGTTACTTTTCTACGCAGACGAAGTTGCGGGCACAGCTAGTTTAAAATAAGAATTTATGCAAATTCAAAATGGCTACCGAAGATGGCAGCGTTTAAAAACAAACAGCAAAAATGAGAATTTCTGGTGATTAGAATTGCCTATAAATGAGTTATAAGTAACACTTTAGCATCAAACCCGTGAAAGAGGTGCTTTAGAAACTAGTTTTGCCGAATATGTTGTATTTATAAACTATTTCAATACTTCAATCATGTTACCTATATGGGATAGGCAGTTAGATTATACAATGTAGGTAACGCGGAAGGCCTACAAGGCCGACGACACAGGACTAAAATGGTCACAGCTCGCTAAACAGCCTATCAGCATAATAGACCTAGGTGTCAGGATATCGTGTCTAAATATAGCATAATTAAAATAATATTTTGGATCAATAATGTAATTGAGTTAAAATATTATGGCAATAAGAAAAAAGTGTGAATATACTACTCAGACTTTCTAGAAACATAATAATTACTACGTAATAAATAACAAAATACATATACCTATGTATCATATATGTCTCAGCATAGATGTTGGGTTTTTATTATGTATCGTAAAAATTAAGTCAACTTCAATATTACGCATAGTAAATTAACCTTAATTTTATGGTACCTACAATTGACTAAATTAAAAAGAAACTTCATTGGTTAAGCAGGGAAGAATAAAAAATGTAGCGCTACCATGAGTAAGCTATCGAAAGTAACGTTACGTTAAAAACCTATCGAACTGTTTTTTCATACTACCGATTTTAGTTCTTAGTGTTACCGCTAGGGGCGCTATACATTTTTCATTTTTCTTACATAGGCGATATCGAGTCTGTCACTTTTTAACTCATGGTAGCGCTACAGGTCTTAAGTTTACTACCCATTTGTACACACACATACTTGACACATTAAAAAGTATATTTTGCAATTAAATGGCTATATCACTCTTTATTTTAAATAACAAATAATGTATTAAACGCTCTTAATGAATATGGCTGAATAGCGCCATCTATACGCGCATTATAATATTAAATTCTTTATAAGGTGTGCCATGCCATCTAGCGTGGAGTAGCCGAACGATGAAGTCAATTTATACTTATAACTTAGTACTACAACTAACCGGCATGTCGAAGACGGCGCTGTCGTCGCATTCGAACTGATAAGCTGTCCCAATCATCGTCCATGTTTGGTCTGCCTTCTCTTTCAGCTACAAAAAAAAATAGTTTCGATTACTTCAACATTTTATCATCCACCAAAGTTATTCGAGACGTAGGTATATGGAAAATCCTAGCTTATTAAAACTCAAAGCATGTAGGTACCTAGGCAGTTTTTAATTTGAAGGAACGCGAAAGTCTAAACCGTATAAACTCAAAAGCCAACTTCACAACTATTTTATACAATGACTGTAGAATGTCCCTATCCATTCTTAAAGATTTTTTCAAGTTTAAATTTTTCCCTCGAGTTTCTCCTCCAGTGATTACAATCTGGAAGGCATCGATAATAGCGATAATATCACCTATATGTTAGATAAGTACTCATTTACTTTAAAACTAACTCTGTTATAAAATTGTTTCTTTTATTACTACTGTTTACGACCTATCTATATAAATATCTAACTATGTATGTTATGAGTATATTATGTTTAGTCCAAGTCTGGTGATGATGACGAGGCTACTCCAAGTCGTCATCGTAAGTCAGTTAGGAAAAAAAAGTATATATTAAGCTGCACTATATTACCCTCTTCGGTGCGCGTGCGGGAGTGGAGTTGCGTGGCGACCCTCAGGCCTCCCGCCATGAGGTCGGTGGTCTTCTCCAAGTCTACGCGTTTGCGTCTCTCCGTGCCTCCAGTCTCCTCCACCACGCTTTGATCACTCCGCAGAGACTTCGCCTGGTGAAACATTTAGAAAGTTAAGTAACGATAACATATTTTTCGTTGAGATCTAGGTACGGACGAATTCTGAGAGAGTTTCAATTATTTGAACTACTACTATGACGAGTAGATTCATAATTACCTACAATTGTTCAACTACCTAATAAAATTGGTATTTATTTGTCATTGAGTATTCTGTAAATCTTTGTAATTATTAGAGGTATTCACGTGGTTATAAATCTATGATACTTATTAATTAAGTCAATAATTGACCATTTAATGACTATTCTTAAATGACTTTCGGAGGTATAGTATCAATATATAATTTTAAACTGTCATGGTTACACACATTAGAAAACTGAATCTGTCCGGGATATTTACCATACACTGTTGCAAGCGCCATGATCACGGGTGAACTATTCACCCGTTCACCCGTGATCATGGCGCTTGCAACAGTGCCGAAATATCGGGAGCTCATTAAAACAAAACAACATGGTAAATATCCCAGACAGTTTCAGTTTTCTAAGGTATAGAATCAAATACATTGATTTTATAGATTTTAAAATATAAGCTTACCTCTTCTTTACCAAGCTCTTCGTCGCAGAGTCGCTCCTGTTCCTTCGTGTGCCTCGTTTCTGTTACGATAGTCCCATCCGGCCGTAAAGCTCGCAACTCCTCCTAGAGTTATGAAATTTTATATTATTACCTAGTTACACAATAATTGTAAAATTAGAGAACGTCGTTTGATCATTAAAAGGCAATTTTGTTTGTATTAAATGTAACATAATGAGCGGGTAACTACATTGCTATCTTCAAGGATTTTGTCCACAGCTGTACCCACTGGGGGCTCTTTTACCGTCATGTAGTAGTCATCGGTGTAGATAGTGATGTTGACGTGTGGTGGTGTAGCGTGAAGACGACAGCGTAAGATACTCAATTCAGTTCGCTCGCGACCATGATTGGTATAACCCAATCGAAACGTCGGACAGTAAGTAGCTGTGTATTTGCTACACCTAATAGGACGTGTAGACCCATAAAGTCCAATATTTAGTAAGATACTGATCTGTCTATGCCTTGATATCCTGAAGGTCATCTTCAAGGGTTTGGTCCCCGTTGCAAGTGTCCTCTATAAGGGAGGAATCTTAAAGAGACATTCGCAACTGACCCTGGAAAGGAATCCACATCAACTGTGCTAAGAACTCTCACCGTGTCAACGTTGTCGATAGTGATATTGAAGGCAGTAGACCAGTGACCAGCAAGGCCGGTGATAAAGACGAGGCTATTAGAGTAGCCTCGCGTATGTCAGTTAGTGAAAAGGTAGTTGTTAATTCGCTAGTTCATCTGCATCTGAATTTGCTAGTCCTTTAAGACATTGTGGATTCCCTTGTAAGCGGTTTGGTCAGTAGTTGTGCTGATTGCTCTCTTACCGTGTCATCGGTGTCGATGGTGGTATTGTAAGCGGTGGTGTCCCTCAGCACGCGGGGCCCGCGCGGCACCAGCGCCAGCTGCTGCTCCGTCTGGACCTTCAGGGCATCGCGGATATCCTCCTCAGGAGTCTCGTTTACCGCTGTGATGAGAGCCTGAAACAAACAAAAAAAAGTATGAAAACGTGACACTAGATATGTACATTAATACGGCTGATTTTCTTAAAGGTTAGGCAAAGTTTGTACCTGTACTTTTATTGCTAGTTATTATATTAGCTGTTAATTATTCACGTGTATTACCTATCAATACATCGTTATCGAATCCGCTTATAAACCTATATTTTATAATACGTCTTTATTATAATACATATGTGAGATCGTACCTACATTGCTGCTCTACTTGAGTAAAAATGTTAACGTCCTAAAAAATATTCTATAAACCTCAATGCATGCAACCGCAGATGGCTAAAGTGATAATGGCATTTAAAAATAAAATACAAAAGTCATCACAACTGTCAAAATCACGGTTACAATGTGTTTTGACGTCCAATAATGACCGAGAGCAAATTTTACAAAAGAGCCGCGAGTTACTGGGCTAATGTGCCCGCAACAATAGACGGTGTGCTCGGCGGCTTCGGCCATATATCAGACGCGGACCTCGCCGGCTCGAAAGCCTTCCTGACTCACATTTTAACCCTAGACAAACCTCCGAGCACGAGCCTAGCCGTAGACTGTGGAGCCGGCATCGGCCGAGTCGCCCAAAACCTACTGATACCCAACTTCGAGAAGGTTGATTTGGTCGAACAAGACGAAAAGTTCATTAACACCGCGAAACAATTGATCGGCGCAAACAATGAAAAACTTGGGACACTGTACAAAATCGGTCTTCAACATTTCAAACCGGAAAAAAAGTACGATGTCATTTGGTGCCAGTGGGTGCTCGGTCATCTGAACGATTACGATTTAATAGCCTTCCTGGAGAGAAGCAGTGCAGCCTTAGCCAAGCATGGTGTTATAATTATCAAAGAAAACATAGCAACGTCTGATGAAATCGAATACGACGAAGACGATTCCTCTGTTACTCGCCCTTTGGAAATGATGGTGAAGATATTTGAAGAGGCGAAATTAAAAACTATAAAGACAGCTATTCAAGCCAACTTCCCCGACGATATTTACCCGGTGCACACGTTTGCATTAGTGCCGAATAAGATTCGTGCACAGTGAAGCCTATCGGAGCTTATTTTATTTTGTTTAGTAGCTTGTAGAGTTAACAATAAAGGAACAATGTACATTGTTTCCGACTGGCTTTTCATCGTTGTAATGACTCGGAATGCCTCCTAGATTTGCATTGGGTTCGTCCGCGCTTATCCGGCGGGTGAGCACAATACACATCATGCTGGTAGGACCGTCGAATGTTTATCTTTGATGGAGTGGCGAATCGTGTGCGGAATTCGTGATTGTGTCGTTAAATAAAGTAGGATCTGGGACGTGCGGCGCGCTCGCGAATAAGTTCACAAGTGCATTCGACGGTTAGTTTGAGCTTATGAAATCCTTACGTCAGATCTAGTGAACTTTATAGAATTCGATTGAACATTGTATTACGTCTTGTTTTCGTTTCGTATCTTAAATTAAATCATAATAGCGTATGAATGATATTTTTGGAAATAAGTTTAAAAGTCTGCCAAAAGCTGTATCTAACGTTTAAGCTCATAAGTGCACTGGATGTATTTAAAAGTAGAAATCACATTTTCTTTTCATGATCCACAAAAGAAACCTTAGTTTTATTTGCAAACCAAATTCCTATTTTGCTTAGACACTTGTACCATTTGCTCTAAACCTAGTTCGCAGAACTTTGTGTTCGAGTCTAACTTTCATTCCGACAACAACTTTTATGGCAATAACTGTTCATGTTTTCACCTTTGTTTGTAAAGTAAATCCAGATCTAAATTCCACTTAAGGTTCCAACATAAGTAGGTTCGAATTCTTTCCGTTTAATAGTTATTTAAGCTAAGTGTTTTTTTTTGTAGCTTCGTAGCAATGGTAAAGCTACGAACATTTATAATTATAGTCATTTTTCATTTCACCTACAAAAAGGTACTTTTGAATTTACTACTGGTACACACAAATGGAATTCATTTTGAAATCAGTCTACTATTGAGATCAAAGATATTAATACGTTTTGTGCGCTTAATCCACGCCGGCCTACGGCGGCCGACATAGCATTTTCAATTGAATTGAAGGCTCGGTAATGACGGAGTATCTTCAATAATTAACCATAAAGCGATGGCTGATGTTCAATCAAAGAACAGTTAGCGATGGATATCTCACAGAACTCGACTATAAAGCGGATATCACACTGCACCGCGTTTCGCCGCGATATGCGGGGTGGCAGGTTGTATAATAAAAAGCTCTACCTAATTTGTATATAAAAGACGCGTGGTTCTACACACTGAGTTATATACTAAATATTTGTCTTTATGGGTCTACACGCGTTATTAGGAGTAGCAAATTACATAGCTACTTACTGCCCGACGTTTCGACTGGGTTACACCAATCGTGGTCGCTCGCGACCACGATTGGTGTAAGTAGCTATGTAATTTGCTACTCCTAATAACGCGTGTAGACCCATAAAGACAAATATTTAGTGTAATGGAACGCGAAAGTCTAAAATCTTACTGAGTTATATAATTTTTTTTTTCCGACGTACAGGATGACCCAACTCCAACTGATGGTAAGCGTACAATAGAACCTATAAGCCTATCGCTCTCACCCTGTAAGATGCCGTTAGACTCACCGCCTAAAAATCCCGGTATTATTGGAGGGAGGGAACACATGAGCTGGAAAGACATTCGACGACTTGAAAACCCTCCCTCGTAATCCCACTTGCAGTGTGATAACTGCCCTAGGGCCACCCGGGCCAGTTCGACCGAGTCTCGCCCGCCAATTGGAGGGAACAGTTACTATCTGAAATTGATGGGATTTTCAGCCTTTGTCTTGGAATGGGTTGCGTCTCGCCCAGTAACAGTTATTAATGTTTTGATTAGCAGGTTCATTTTGCGGGTTAACGAAGTGGGTTCTAAATAATCGAATCAAATTAAAGCGATAAAATCGATAACTAAACAGCTGAGACCAGGAATGTTAAACTTCGTAAGAAATTAAATAAGTAATTTATTTCATCGTTAAATCTTATTTTACAGTAAAAGTCCTCTATTAAAAAAATTGATAAATTCTTGATCTAAAATTATTCGTTTCGATTTACATTGCATAGGTACCTATCACTTGATTGATTTATTGACTGACTCACTTTATTATAAACATAAGTTAGTAAGTAAGTATATGTACAGTTTTCCCTTCGAAGGTGTTCAAAATAAACTAAAATTTGATCAGACATATTCCAAAAATAGCCGTTACATAATAACCAATGCATTTCTGCATTGATGGGCTTGTTCTGTGGTGCTTTGGCATTTGTCAAACAGCGGCCGACCTGACGTCACGTTGACTCGGTCTTACTTAAAAGGAAATAAGCAAGCTGACTCAAAAATGTCAGGAGCATTCAGTTACGTCGGATTTATTTGAGGCGGTGACCGGCCAAGCCCCGAATATTTGCCAATACGCGGTAATTTGGTATACTTACCTACTTATTTGGTAGTGCAAGCGCGATATTAGATTGGCCTTTCTAAAACGTTATCGCTTTTGGTACAGTGTACATATATCTTTTAACATACCATTCAAATGTTGTCGCTAACAAGAAATACAAATATTTGAAATAGTTCAACATCGATTGTCACGTTTCTGATTGCAAAAATTATTTGTAGTAAGATTCTGTCTACGAAATATGTAGGTAAATGGGGACATTAAGATCAATCATTTATAATTTTGTAAACGAACATTCGTGTGACATAAATCACAAATCACACACATTGTTCTGTTTCCAAGATAAGTAGCTAATGCACTTTAATAACACGTATCAGACACAACAGTGGAATACACTTTGACATATAAATAAAACACCCAGACACAAGTAAAGTGTATAACACAATCAATAATGCAATATATTAGTAAGAGTACAAGTTGGAAAAGCCTCAAGTTCAAGAAACTAGGAACGGTTCGTAGTAGGACAAAATAACGGTGAAAACGGAAAATATGAATCGATGGGCGAAATAATTGTATCAACACGAACTCTCTTTCGCTCTCATAAATAAAAATCCGGGCAAGCGCAAGTTGTGGTTAAACTTCGGAAATTCTGTTACGGATAAAACCAAAACTTTATTTATTTCAATTATGTTTTTATTAATAACCTAAAACAATAGGAAAGCTATAATATGGATGGATAGACTACAATTTGAATCAAACTTTTGAATTCATCATTTTTTTTTCTTATACCTAAGTACCTACCTTCTTACATCTAAATTTCCCCTACCAAAGAGAGATATCTACGAATTTTGATGGTTAATTTAGTAGAAGGATCACGAACTGTAATGTTAGAGTTATTCGTTTATTTGGTCAGATATTGCACACGTAGTTTATGAATAAAACCGTTCAATGTAGGGGTTTCATTTGTGAAGGAACCTTAAAAAGCTGTTTTAGGTAATAAACATTCCAGTTTCCAGGTCATCGGCCTCATAAGAACCAGAAGTCAATTTAAAGTGCTGCAAGGTCAGCCTTCGGTCTGCTCTTTCTTTATAAGGGAACTGGAAATGCATTTTGAACCGGAATTTAAAAACAGTGAAACTATACTGTATTAAAAGTATACAGGTTATGTTGGATAGACTCGGAAAGGTTTCTTTTATCCTACTTTAGTTCGTTGCTGTCAATCTTATAACTAAGATTAATCAGACGATTAAAAAGATTTTTTGTTTTTTTTTTCTAGATTTTTTCCGATTTAAGCGTCGTCATGATATTGGGATACATTATACATAAAAATCGGTCTCATACGTAAAAAAAATCATGCACAAAAAAGACCAATGCAAAGTTGTTTTCCTAAAAATACAGCCGAATTAAGAACCTCATTTTTAAAGTCGGTGTAAAATATTATAGTTAACAAAGTCTATAATACCTTTTCTCAATCTAAAACTACGACTATCAACAAACACATCACGTTACACGGCAAATAAAAATTCAAAACGGATTCTTATACGATTATTTCTCGTACCAATAAACGTGAAAGGTTTTGTTTCGTTTCGAACCATTGTTACGCGGTATTGAGGTAAACAGGCTCCAATGAACGTGACTAGTGTGGAATGAGATCGCCTCGTCTGGTTTTGCAAAACTTCATTTGACATGATCACGCATCCATTCTACTTTAGCTCGGTGGTACCAGTTAGAGGTTTTGACTGGTACAGTCAACAGCAAAAGAAGACAGTCAAATTTAATACAAATAAACGGAATTCATATCAGAAATGTGTGGTCGAGGTAATGGTAAATTAAACCATACAGTTACATTGTCATACTTATCGTTTACAAAAAATACATTTCAAAATTGAGGGAGAATTTAATTTCTGATTTTGATCATCTACTTTGGTAATTGGCTGTACTATTTATGGTACTTTTAACTTATACAATAGATAAATTAATTAGATAAACAGAAACACATACGAATGTTACGATTAAGATTATCACATAATTTGATAATTTGTTCCCATGGTAAGTAGATTAAACACTTGTGTTACGGATATCAGATCAGTGATATACAAATTAATTTCAAAATAAATATAAAGAAAATTTTAAGAATACGACGAAAACAATGAATGAAATTCAAAAAAATATACTAAAAATGTAATCAGGTTGCGTTAAGATCTATTATATTTATTAAGAAATATTTCGATAATCTCAAACAGTAATATACTAACATTTCTTTCTAATGTAGTATCAAGTATAAACACATCTACCAACTACCACTTTAATAGGCAAAAACAATGATGTGTAATGATAAGTATTATATCGATATTTATTATCTGTTTTTTACTGCAATAAATTCCATAACAGACCAACTTAAACACTCGTTATATTATGCAAAAACGCGTGTGAAAATTATACAAAACAATTCGCGTATCTAGTAGAAATTAACATCATTGTTTAGAAATCTAATTAAAACGTAACATAATGTAACTCTATGATTGATTATTAGAAACATGATGTCATGTTCTATGGCATTCATAATGGTGTGATCTTTTTTTTTTAATACTATAATACTAATTGAATTGATAATATCTAAGTACGAAATATCAGAAATTTATTTGTTGATGATGCATAAACTTTGTTAATATTAACTAATTTAATCAGGGTTATAGAATAAGGAGTAGCAATTAACAACTCATCATCATCATCCCCAGTCCATCTACGTCCCCACTGCTGGGGATCGGGGCTAACCTAAACTAGGGTGATCAGGCCTTAATCAACCTGGTCTGGTCTGGTCAAGGGTGGGTTGGTTAATTATCTACTACTACATTCATTCAAAACGAGTTAATGTGACTGGATATTAGCCACAACATAGTGTTCATAGTAGTTAGCCACTTTACTCCTATTGATTTCAAAGATATGCAACATTCGCTGATTATCCGAAACTTTCTAAGTCATAAACTAAGCAATGTGCAAAATAAGGACGCCCCACCTCATATCGCAATTTTACACCTGCTGTTAAAACAAGATATATCCGGTATGGAGCATGTAGACAGATACCAGTGCAGATTATTCCTGATTTTATGTTTCCACTGCATCAACCCACCTTCTGTGATGTGCAATTATTTCTAAGTGATCAGCTGCTTTCAAGGCCGTTGCCTTTATCTGGGGTCAACTTGGATTACGGTGGCACTATTAGTAAGTTTTCTCCGATTAATCTGATAAAAGCTTCTCAGGATTATTCACTTAGACATAGAATTGAAATAAATAAATAAATATCACTTATCGTCACAAACATTGTACCCATTCCGTAGCGAGAACATTACGTACGTGTTGTGTAACTGAATGTGTTGTGAAAACTCAAACACATAATTAATAACGATTTTGTGTAAGTTAATAATCATACTCGTATTAATACATATAGATTTACTGTTACATGAAAATATAGCATAACCTATGCTACTGAAAGTTTAGTTGATAATGTTGATAAATTTAAGACAATTACGAAACCACGGTTTCACGAATTGTAAATCATCACTTAAAATTTCTAATAAAACATACCTTGGTTAAATTTCTATTTTAAAACTAGCACAAATAAAGCTAGGCCAAGATAGTAATTCGTATGATCTATTAAGCGTTAATTTATTATGATCTTATGCATGTGGACTGCTGTTCGATAGCTGTTAAACCGATTACTTTACATTGATAGTAAAGTGGAGCAAATCAAACATAAATATGCAATTTGCTTAGATATAGGCGTCAAACTCAAGTAGCGAGTTTCAAAATGGTAGCGTATGAAGATATGTGTGACAACTTGACAATACAGGTTTATATGTTAGTATGTATGTGTTACGGTTAATGTGGATAGAGCGGTTATTATGTATAATTACAGGTAACTATGCATAATTATCAGTGCTCGTGGTAAAGGTGATAAAAACTATCGAATTAATCACATTTACCGGTAATTATATAAAACTACCATACCCTTTGTGTAAATGTGGTAAATAATAAAATCAAACTGACATGACTGGCTCGGTGGAACAATGGTTTTGTTAGTGGCTAACCTGGCTGGCGGTTCCAAGAGTCCTGGGTTCGATTCCCACTCGGGACAAATATTTGTGTGATGAACATCGGTGTTTGTTCCGTGTCTAGATGTGATAATTTATTTAAGTATGTATTTATAAATATATATGTATGCCAATAGTACATGCTGTGCTTAGTATGTGGAAATGCCCCAAATATTTATTTATTTATTTAAACATCCAAATAAAATGTTTATTAGAATGAAAACAATTCTAGTCCTAATTATAATAAAATTTGTTTACAAACATCGGACAATCAAAAATATTCCTCAAATATCAAGAGATCAAACCTTCTGTTCGGTCAAGCAAAACACAAAATATATTCTCATTAAATTAACAAATTAAATATGGGGGTAAGTTTGTATGAAACTCCGTCAATTTTGAACGTTGGCACGTAAAATTTGGAAGGAACGTAGGTTAGATACCGTAAAGGTAAGGTGCACTAAGAAAAGAAATCCCGAAATTCGAACGGGTGACAGGAATTACCGGGAAAATATTAAAACTGCTTAAGTTGGATGCTTGAAATTTGGCATTCTGGTACCTTATTAAACTTAAAGCTTCATTGCAACATGATATTGCAAAATTTTCACGGGAAACATCTACACCACGTAAGATAGATGATTGAAATTTGGCATGCAGGTACCCTAATAGACGTAAAGCTCACTTGCAACGCATTATTGCAAAATTCATACGGGATCGGTAGTTACTGGGAAAAAACGTTTATATGTTAAATCCTGTAGTCCACGCGAACGAAGGCGGGCGGGGAAAGGGCACAACTAGTTATAAAATAAACAAGTCAAGTATCTAGAAACCAATCTTCATGTATGGTTTTTTAAAAAATATAATCTTATAAAAATTAAGTTAAATAAAATTGACAAATTGGCAGGCAAATATCAGTGGAACTCTTAAAATTCTTTCACGTTGATATATTTTTGCAGGAATGAGATTTGTGACATTTGGAATTGCAGAGTACTTGTGATGTTTGTCAGCAATGTTAACATTTACCTCAGTCGCGCGGGAGTTTTATATAATTACCGGTAAATTTGAATAATTCACTACATTTACCGTGTGCGTTGGTAATAATCTATAATTACCGGTGATTATAGATAATTACCGATTGCTCACATTGACCGTAACATATGTATTAGAAATGTCCTTCGACAATGGACACCGTGGTGCGTTGTTTAACACATATCAGTGTCACAAAAAATAAAGTAATAGGAGTAAAAATAAAATTATTCAGTATGGTCCTATCTTAATTTATATATACGTAATTAGAACATGTAACATTAATATCTATAAATTAATATATTTTTTTGTAAATTTTTACCTTTAATTAAAATTTAAGGACAAGCCGTACTAATCTCAGCTACGCGAAAATTTCCCTTTGAATACCTGCGGTTAAAAACCATTTGAAAATATCTAACACAACAAGGTAACCTGCGCAGGAGTCGTCAGCCACTTACCGCATGTTTGTAGCCATCTGTTGCCTTAAGGGTGAGTACAGAATAAGAGCTTTTATTTATTTAGTTACAAATACACATCTATTTCGTACTCACGTTCAAGCCTCCTTTCAGAGTTTCTAGTCACCAGCGCTCGAGAATCAAATAATCTAATGAATTTCAACTACATTCCAAATTGATTCAAACTTCTGCGGTCTTTGCTTACTAAAAACTTTGGAATTAACACACAATAGGTTAAAGTAGGTAAATATAGCAGCTATTTAACTGCTTTTCATTTTGACTCAGTTACACTTCCGGAAGTGGTCATTATTATAATTATTTTTCATTGCCTCGAAATAAATTAGATCATGCCTCTTCACCTGTACCTACTTGCATAGGTATTTGTGCACTATATGTCTTGCCCTTGGGCACTTCGCTTATCTCTATTCGGATTGGCAACCGTGGCTAAACAATTTGGTTAGCTTAATAATATTTAAGCTGCTAGGATATACTTATTTAGCCTTTACATGGAATGTTCAATCAAAACCTCTAGTGTACACAGACCCTGAAGGTCTCATTACAAAATAAGAGCAATGCTGGATTAAGCTAGCCAGTTAAACGCACAGTGGGAGGGTACACGGCTATCCACTTAGCCGTGACAAGCCTCTGAGTTAGCTCCGAAACGTTTGAATCAACTTTGTGCAATTATAATGGTCATTTTGTAAACAGCAACCATTTTAGTCCACGGCGTATTTTGTTAGCTTGCCAAGATACGGCAGTCAGTAAACTAAGTGACACTCAACAGTGACAAGTTTGATTGTTACTACTAATGTATCACGTATTGTAACGCAACTGTATCCATAATATTATGTTAAAATCCCTTAAAAGCATTGACTGGTTTACTTTAGGTTACAACTTCCAAATGGTTCGTTATAGCAAAAAGAACATTACCAAACACTCAAATATTTTTAGTTTTAATTTATTATCCCTACAGTGACAAAAGTGTGTTTTTCCGTAAAATACCAAGAACAAGGCAAGTTTAACAAGGCACACTTAACTCAAAACATCGAAGCAATATCTCAGACTTCAGTACACCCTTCGTAGCATAAATGTGAACGGTACGTTTCCGCACACCCAATGTCAAGCGGTCATTATTTTATTAGGTGTCTCAGAGACACCGGAACGTGTCACGCCATTTGCCTGTACGGCAATTAAATGAAAAACTAGCGGCAATAAATAAAGTACAGTTGACAAGAAAAGGGACTTTCTTTAGATATATTATTTATTCTACTTATACTTTAGTTAGGAGGTCGGGTTAGTGCATAGTGCAATAGATCTCTGAAAATTAGAGCGGCAATGTAAATTGAATTAGGTTAAATGGAAAAAAGTGTTTTTTCCATTTAACCTAATTCAATTTACATTTAGTTTATTTATTTGTTTAGTTTTAAATAGTTTTATCCATCTATAGCTTACATTCCCACGACGCTTTTAACAAATTCTGTCAAATAAGATTACTACTCACTGACGGTGAATGACGGAAATTCCTACAAGGTCCAAGGTGAATCAACAAAACTAGACAATGTTGTGATAAGTTGGTCACTTTTCTATAATTAGATGCAAAAAACAATTTAAACCCGTGTTCACAAAAATACAGTCATTTGATGGTTTTTTTTAAGTAGAAAATAAAATGTTTGAAGTATTTTTTAACTTTTATTAACGCATTCATATTTTAAAATGTTAAGGAGAATAAGCACAAACTGCACTTTTATAAGCATACAATTCAATATATAAACACACGCCTCCTTCCCTATCAGTGTCAGTGGAAATGACTAATAGATACGAGTGGTACGTAACATTAAATAGCGTACTTGCAAAATTTAATAGTTTCTCATAAGCTCGAAACCATTAAGTAAATAGAAGCGTTATTAATAAAACTCTTACCTAGGGTAGGCACACGAAGTGACATTTGACAAAATCTTTTTTTTTTTATTGTATGCTCTCTTTGTTACAGAAAGGGATACATTTTAAAAAGTAGCGGTGGTGTCTTTCCGGTGTGCCAACTACCTCCATACCAAGTTTTATAAAAATCTATAAACACGAATTTAAAAAAAAAGCGCTGGTGTCTCTACGGAGTGCCAGTTACCTCCATACCAAGTTTTAAAAAAATCGACAAACACTTAAAAATTCTCCCGTACTAAATTTCATGAAAATCGGTTCGGGCGTTTGAGCGTGAAAGAGTAACATTCATTTATCCATACTTTCACGTTTATAATATTAGTAAGGACACACTCTAAGATATTGACGTACAAACATCCATCCATTCATTTATCCATACTTTCACGTTTATAATATTAGTAAGGACACACTCTAAGATATTGACGTACAATCGTGTAACAAATTAAGAGTTCTATTACTTCCTACAGAGTAGAGTCAGTAACGCAAGATGTACCCAGATTGAAAATTAAGTGCTCAATTTTGTATTACCGAGAAAAACCAAGCGTACGGAATTAGGTCACTCTGTAAATTGTTAATGTAATCACAATATGTAAAATACATATTTCTTTACATTGAGCCAACCCTAGCATCTATCTAACATGTTAACCCACGCTCCAGCGATCTGATAGCGAGTAGGATTTCATTCATATCCTCCGCCAGTCTATGTACAATCCTAATTAATGGCACAGGTGTGCGAAGTACTTTTACCTCTCCAATTGCCGTTTCCGCTAATCGTTGAATGAATATTTCCTTTAATACCGTGGCAATAATAAAGTTGCCTCAGTTAGTATGTTTAATGTAAAACTAGTATATAGATTAACGTAAAGATATCAAAGATAAACATACTTATTATGTCGATTAAACAAATTAAAAATATTTTTGTTGATTAAGGAGAATTAAAGAATATTTTTTTTTAATATGCAATTGTTATTCCTTTACTCTTTGACATACTACCATGTATTTCAATTACTTATAAAATACTTACAAATATAGTTTGTTATATCTAGACCAACTATTTTTCCCCTTTAATAATAGCTTGAGCAACATTTCGCATCTTTAAGTTAGCACAAACATTAACATGATTGGCCTTGTAGATTAAAAAACATAAATCTTCATTGTTATTTTGCTAGTAATGTCGGTTTGAGAACCATCCATAAGCTGTACAAAAGCTCACCCATTCCATCAGATAGTTTAATACACATCGGACCATTGACCGGCCTTGCTCCAAGGCAGGGTATATTTAAAAGAAATGCAAGTTTTAAATAAAGCCGAAAGGTATGCAGTATGCAAGTAATTTATTCATGCAGTGAAGGTAATTATTGATATACTGCAACAATAAATAGCAATTGGAACTGGTCGGTTGTTTACGACCAATTTGAGAACTGAATTTTAATGATTAAAAGAAGGAGCGAAAGACTGGAACTGTATGTAGGTATTTATATGAAATACCTATTATTAAAAATACTTTTATTACAAACTAGCGACCCGCCCTCGCTTCGCTTCGGTATACCTCTATCTCTATATAAAATATTAATTTAGCCATAACTTCAAAACCAAACGTCCAATTTTAATCTTTTAAATACCAAATATAATCTACATAAACTGTACTTAGTGATGAAATAATTTATTTTGATAAGGATTAATAGCATGAGTAAAATAAATGCGTTTAAATGTAGTCCAAAAAAAATTAAGATTTTTAAATAAAAATATGGTTGTTGTGCCTCACTCGACATAGATAGGTATAGTGTGTCGCGGACTTTTTTGTAGATATTTATAAGATCTCCAATTAATTAGAACATTTTATGCTTCTATCTTTTATAGTTTAGGCAGCGTACGCAAAATAAGTAACTTTTCTGGTTGATTTTTTACACTTTGTGTCCGAAAAACCCAAATATTTTAAGGAACCCTAATTTTTCCAAAATAAAATTTTGCCTATGTTACTCGTGGATAATGTAGCTTTCGAATGGTGAAAGAATTTTTAAAAACGGTCCAGTAGTTTTTGAGCCTATTCATTACAACCAAACAAACAAAGTTTTCCTCTTTATAATATTAGTGTAGATAAAGCGTGTGCAGTATATCTGAAAAATTGATCTTCAATTTATAGCACATATTTTTATTAGTATTTACGAAAACAATAATCCTAAAAATAGACTGAAAGGTTTATACATAAAGTCACTTATATACTGTTTAGTACATATTTCGTTAATTTGATACCTACGATACCATGAAATTTATTTTGAAATACCTATTAAGAAAGGGAACCAACGTTTGAGAACGAAAAAAAATTTTTATCTAGCCTAGTGCTGTACAAAGGCCTCCTCCTAATAATAATACCACACTTTATCTCAGAAAAATCTAATTTGTATCACAATCAGGTTTGAACATAACATAGGTATTTGATAAAACATTTGAATCCGCTCACCAACCCAAGCAAACGTTTAAATGTACAGTTGCAAGCACAAGTAGTACAACCAGATGTTGGGCTTAGAATATTGTGTATATTATTCATATTTAGATAAAGCGTAGGTACTGTAAGCTAGAAGGTAGCACGGAAAGGTCAGCGCCCGTAGGGTTACTACGTGTCTTAGTAGATTTCAGAGTAGATTAGTTACTAGAGTTTGCGATTGTCAGAAATTTTACCGCTATAAATAGTTGAGGCAGTTGAATTTCCCTCATCAAGAAGCCACGCATTTATTTTTAAGTTGATAAATTGTTCAATTAAATCTCGTACCTGCTTGAATCCATGATTTGTGACCTCGATATTATGAATTATTCCTTTTTTAGTTTCAACTATCCTATAAGGTACTATTTATGTAGTCTCCGTGCTGGCCCCTGTTTTGTACAATCAACAGTCCGTCTGAAACTAACACTTAAGTTTCTAGATTACATAACATCCCAAGGTCGTTAAAATAAGCATTAATATCGAATTAACAATGTCACGTTTAACGCACTTTTTACAAAACATTAAAATAAAGCTTTTTAAAACATAAAATTTATTTAATAAGTTCTAAAGAAAAATTTTTCACACTAAATTTGAATTTGGAACATTCTTAATCGTCACAGGAGTCAACTTTTTAATTTCCGTTTCTGCAACCGGCCAGTATGTACAATAATGTACATAACTGGTAGCCCTAGGTTCGCGAGCGACTCCGCGGCTTTCTCAAGGCCGATGCACAAGTTAGATATCTGAATCGTGGCGCGCTCGACCCCACCTGTGCCGGCATTCCCGAGGAAACGTTGCGTTCGGCTTTTTGGATTCTTTGTTAATTGTGTTTATGACTGTACTCGGAGAGTATTTATCGCTGGGAACACTGCATGCTCACAACATAGTTGCTAGTTGCGCTTCAGCACATGTGGTTAGATCTATTAGTGTAGTGACAGGTGCGCTGTGTTTTAATTATCTATCTATTCGCTTCAGTGTTATTATAGGTCTCAGTAAAATCTCGTAATGTTATACTGGATGTTTATTAACATGCACTTTATATGTTACAATTAAAGCGAAGTAAGCGCTGATGAATAACAAATATAGCTTATCACCTACGTTTCGATTAGCTTGCACTAATCAGTTTTATTTCCATTAAAACAATATATTTACAAGCACCATTCTACACCATTTGCATAATAATAACAAACCGTAACATTAACTTCAATACACTTCCTACCATTAATAACCTCAACAACTATTACCTAACTACGCCTTAAAACAGCTTCAATTTATTAGTTGGTACATTACAATACTGTGGAGCAGCAAGTACCCGATATGACGGCAACGGTCCTGCCGAGATCCACAATCGGTCCAAGTGTCCCAGCACCATCCTTTATCGACCATGAAACATAGCCAACAGCCGTTCTATTGGCGGCCATCATGATTTATGGCCTCTAAACACGTACAACTGGAGTTCCACGTAGTGTTGCCATTGCAACATTGCAAATGGGGACGGTGGTCCAAAAGACGTGTTTTCCGCTGACAGTGAAATGGCTGAATTTTAAACGCCCATAGATGAGAAGTTAACTGGAAATGTAGAGAGCATTGAAATATTAAACATGATCATAAAGAATGCTACTTGTTTCTTGTTACTATGATATAAATACAATGGATTAATATCATCAAATTGTTACCTTAGAGCTTTGGTATGTTATTCATCATCATATAGACTGATAAAGCGAATAAACTACATATTAATAAGTATTCATCGTTCATGTATAATAGTATGTCAAAAGTACTATTAAAAAGATGAGGGGGAGACTTGTGACGTGACATTTTCGTCAAGTTATATTATTTTAGAGCCCTTCAAATGTCAACATACACCTGGTAACACCGGTCCCACGATAGGGTGGCAGCCATTTGAAAGTATAAAGCAAGTTAAGTTTTGCAATGCAACCGCTGCCTCATATTTTACGAAGCTCGAACCAACGCGACTGGTCTGGTCACAGCCTCCTTAGACAAGCTATAAGTCAACCGATCTCGTTTGCAACATGCAATTTTATCAAACTCGAATAGAAGGGAAACCACTCATTATGAGTAGCCTACTTGAGTTGCGAAGAAAAGAAAATGCATTGGGACTCACCCAATGATACGGTGGAGAAATTACTCGTTTGGTCGGGACAAGGTGAGCGAGGTGGGTATGGTCCGTGAAAGTTATTGCCTGCGCGGTGACAGAGCGGTGTGATTGGCGGACAAAAACCAGAAATGCCCCCCGACATTATTCATAACGGCAATTGAAGTTATCTCTCGTATTAGCCTCCCCGACATGGGAGCGTAACTCGATACTAAAGCGCTAAACCCGGTATCCACTTAGAATACGTCTTGTCGTTATTAGATATATTTATAGGGTACTCTAGCGCTACATCTGTGACTTTTATTTTCGCAGCCGATAAGCATATAGAAAGTTGTCGGCCCAGTGCACCTGTATCCTTAATCAGATGATCGTCCTCAAAAAGCCGCCGCTGAATTATTAATTTTTCCTCAGTGATTAAGTATTGGTTAAAATTTCCATTGCAATTTGCTAGTAGTAAATATTTAGGGTTTTTATCTTATAGAAGTAGATAAATAGAAATACACAACCCAAAATGCCTGTATATGATTGTAATGAAGTTCCGACTCAGCTGAGTTATTCAAGAAATTCTTTATCCGTCCATCAAATATTAACATCGTATACAAACATGTCTGAGTTAACATGGGTATCAATAACTTAGCATACAACATTCCCAACGATTCCACGAACGAAGCACAATAAAAAACGCTCATACGTTCCTGGTCATCGAAAACAAATTTATATTCGTATCACAGTCAGCTGCAGATCGGATACCCACGTACGTTCGCCGAACACTTGCCGATGCAATTTGTTTGGAAATCCAAACCTCCCATACGTTGTATACTTAATGCCGCATTTTGTATTCAAACTCACTCCTGGTTATGGATCCTTTCGGACACAACAGTTTTACGACCGCATTGGCGATGTTAAAAGTTATTTCATAAGCGACACATGTAAATCGACTGATAACTTGATTATTACATTATTTATTTCTGAGAAACTTTCCGAAATCGAATATTAATTTACTCGTGCAAGTGATAATAAGACTTTGGACTTTAACAATATTACTTATTGCTGCATTAAATTTTGCAAGTGAGATTAGACAATCTTTAGAATTGTTGGCGTGAAGACTCACGCCAACAATTCTAAAAGCACAAAAAGCTTAAAGAACACCTAATGATAGCACACACCGTACTAAATCTCCGACTCATGCCCATATTAAGTATTCTAAACAAAAACCGCCCGTCAATAACGTCTACCAATACAACTTTTCACCGATTGACAATGACAGTACGATGAATAAAGCAATAAATAAGCTATTACATCACGAATGCTTATTATAGGGCGGCGTTCACACGAGCTTCATTATGGAGTTATGAATAAGTGGTAATGCGCGGGAGTGCACCCATGAACGTCATACGAGTATAACTGTTCCAAAGGAAACACAATTACTTGAATGTCCCGTTAAGCGGCCGGCTATGTAGAACGATGCGTGAATAGGCGATATGCGCAGAATCAATGTTAGTATCTAGTTTCATAATACATGCAACAAATATTATGCATTGAACAAGGACTTCCGGAACACTATGTATACTCTCCTTCACAGTTAACAAGCTTATTTATTTATTTGCGGTTACATCACTTAATGTTAAAATTTGTCCTACACGTCATGACGACCCGAGGGTAAGTGTAGCTGACTAAAGTAAATAAAATATTAATGGACGTCTAACGTCTTAACAAAAAAAATTCATAAAAATGCTCTCAATGTCCTATTTCTTTATGAAACATCATAAACTTATACGGTAGAGTCTTTCAAAGTAAATATAAAACGACACATCATTTTGCTATCTGCTGTTGTTGTTGTTTGTTTTTCCACTAACGTTGATTGCGCTACCATCCAAAGGAAAGTTCCCATACATTGTTTCAGTAAAGGGCACGTATCGTGAGGAAGCCATGTGAGTTTGACATTTCATTATTCGCTCGTTCGCTGATTGGACCGCGGACCGCAGACGGATTCATCCGCTTTTTTCCGCTCGACACGAAACAGCCACGAAATATGAGCCATTGTCTTGATGCTAGTGATGATTAACTAAGTTTTCACGTAACAAAGAGCAAACTAAAGGGTGATTTTTTTAAACTAGAACAAAACATGATCTTTGTATGGCGTACAAGTACTATTTTAAAGAGCTCAGGCTCTTCTGGAAGGTACGAAGTAGCTTTATAGACTTAATAAAAGTAAGGATGTTAATCTAGCTAATTATTCTACTAATTACTACAAAATGCAATAAAATATATAATAGTATATAATGTTGTAACCATCACAACATAAATGTTCATTGTTTAGATAAAAATCACATCGATTCTCTCATTAATCACCCACTTGAATATGCTTACATTGACACTTAAAACATTCATCGGTAAAAAGGAAAATGCCATATAAAACCAACAACGCAGTAAAATTTCAATGTTGTAAAGTGCAATGTTTCTGGAAGCACCAGTTAAAATTCAATTAAACGCTTAAACGGACCCCCTGTATGTATGCTAATTACGGACGAACAGTGAATTCACAAGGAAGCTCGCCGTTTTAGCATAACAGCGCTTCCGATTATAAAACCTTGAGAGCAATTCATACACGTGCAGAGTTCGCACATCGACAGTTTTTTGCTACAAGCCTTTTTCCCTTGTACCATGGCCCATAATTGTTTGTCTGTAATTACAGTGGGCAATATTCCACTGAATTATACATAGTATACAGTCGAGTTAACCCAAATAAACCAACTTCTAATGAATACAGACAAAGCTACAAATCTCCCCGCGATGATAAACTTACAACACAAAAGATTTGGGAGCTTTATTAATAAAGTATTTTTATTAATCTACTTATTATATTTACTAGACTAAGATCTCACACTGCTTGAAGAACGACGATTGTATAAATGCACTTTATTTAAAACTAAATTTATTAATTGCGTATTTGAATTAAAGGAAATTGTGCTATTTTAGCAAATCACTACACAGTAGTCAGTCAGTAATGATGATGGATCAGCGATGCAGTGGGGTCTTGCTATGCATGCATAGACTCATGTTACCTATTGGAGAACGAAAGTCTAGACCAAGTGATTGTTACTGTATGCTCAGGTCTATTGACGACATAACTCAAGTATCAATTACATATTAAATGGCTTTTCGATTGCCATCTGAGTTATTGAACCGTGGCTCTACTCGCGTAGATCTCTAAACAGCTCACAGAAGACTAGTGTGGCAATAAACAAGACGTATACTTAATAGGTGCGTTTACAGAACTCAACAATAAATATAGAACGTAGTAAATTCTAATAGTAACCATAGGCAATTATCTGAGAAATACAGATCCAATAATCAAACATTCCACTGCCATTTGTATAATTGAAACGAAATTTTAAATGGAAACTGTAATTTCCATTTTAATAACAATCAATTTGGATGAAGCACTTGCAAGGGAGTTTATAGTAAATAATGTTTATTGTTATACAATTACAGCAAAATTTTAAAGAATGAATTTTAAATAGACACCGACTCAGTACCTATCAGAAAGTACTAGCTGAATTCAATTATTTATCGTAAAATTGATAAAATAGTAATTGGTGTTATTTATTCAGTTGTAACTTTAGTCTTATTGTGGGTTTGTGTTTGTTTTTTACTATCTAAATAACTTTATGATCAGTAAAATTTACGAATGTACACTTGTAAATACTTTCACTTTTCTATTGTTGTCAAGCATTTGTGTACGGATGACGTGATATTGACGTCTTATTGGTAATGGCCCTCGATATACGATATTCACGATGAAAGTAAATGGAGAAATGTGTTTGATTGAACATTTCAATAATGTTACGTAATTTAATGCTCATATAACCTTCTGAGACAGAGCTAAGAGAAATGGCAGATCAGATTATTGTACATACTTAATATGCACGCACATGACGTACCATTTGCGCCATCATTTGTTTATACATATTTGAAAGCTGATTTGATCAAGATTAATGAAAGGTATTTTGTGAACAATTAATTTTAATTCGAAAGGTTTGTTTCTTTTATGTAGTTTTGAATTCTCCCACACTGTCAATTCTCTCCCTACTGTCAATAATAATATTACCATATTTTAGTTTCTTATCTTAAAACATGAGAAACTTGTAAGTTTAATGATGTATCGAATGATATAACACTAGCTTTAGTTATTTAGTTTATAATAAACATTTGAGACCCCGCCTTTGTACATCGTTAATCACATCAAAAGTAAAAAAAACACACTTCATTAAACCGCTGTAACAGTCTAGACCACCTATATTAACATTAAACTTTCTGATTTCTAACTCGTTTACTATGATGTAAACAAGCAAGACAGTCGCCATTCGGCCATGATAATCACAATTGAAAGACCAATGATAAAGAAAGATCAGTTAGCATAAGATTACATCAAAGTACGGCTAATTGCGCTAACTTTCTTAACGGTTAGCGCTTGAATGGCATACACTACTTTTACGCTGTAATTCTTGCTAGTGCGAGCTTCACTTTGCATTCCCACATGACAGACACTGACAATGGGGCCCAAGTGGAGGTTGCTAACCTTGTAGCCGCGGGGACAGGATGCGTGATTTATACGGTATTTCAGTCAATACAATAATTTTCAACTGTCATTGTTACATACGTTAGAAAACTGAAAATGTCCGAGATATCTACCATGTTGTTTTATTTTGATGAGCTCCCTATATTCCAGCACTGTTGCTAGCGCCATGAACGGGTGAAGTTCACCCGTGACCGTGGTAAATATCCCGGATATTTTCAGTTTTCTAAAGTCAATCGGAAAGAAACACCGGCATTTAACACACCTTTATTATTATACTAAGCATTTATTTGCCAATAATATGGCTAAATAATAAATTTAAGATTGTCTCTTATAAAACAACCCTTATTAGTGTTATAAATGTGCAACTAAAATGGCAATATCGTACTTTCACGCTAAAACGACTGAAACACATTTAAATAATGTTTGGTACACAGATAATCTTGAGTCAACGAAAGGTCAACTTTTTAACTGACTTACGAAGGGGATAAACGATTCAAAAGAATGTCGCAGGCGGAATGCTAATCTTAGATTAAAAAAAAGTCTACCTAAGCCAACTCCAAAGCTAAGCATTGTGCTTCGCGCGCGCCGCCGCGGCCACTATCTAGCTGTGACGTCGCATAATTACCCCAGACAATTGTATCAGAGATATGCCGCGTCACCTTTTGTATCGGAGCGAACCTGCCAGGAAGCTGATCGAAGAAGGCATAGGTGTAGATGATAAAAAAATGTAAAATGACGAATAAAAATGTTTTCAGTAACCTGTAAAAAGTGTAGCCTTAAATTTAGTTAGATATTATGTTTCATTGTTAATAATATAAGAATACTTAACTCCCTTGGTACGACACATAAACCGTGGTCATCACAAATAAAATAATCTGGAGACATATACTATCTACATAAATATCCCGCCTGATCTCTCATAGGTCATGTCGGATTGCAGTCTCACCGAATTATGAGAGTAAGGGAATACACTTGTGTTTGCGCGCACACTTGTGCACTAAAATATATCCTGCGCACTTGGCTGATCTCAATTGAGATCGGCCGCCATGACTGAAATCGGTCGGACGCCTTATATTTTTTTTTACATAAATATCAAGATGCTTGAGTCTCTTCTTGAAGAAAGGTAGAATCATGTGAGGTAAACGACAAAAAAATAAAAAATCGAGAAATTTATTTTTTTACAAAACTCAATTCTTTGCTCTGTCGTTCCTCAGGTGGTTTTGCATCAAAAAGATTGCTTCAAACGGGTCGTAGTGTTAATCGTATTTAGGTGTGGATGCTTTTGTATGACAGAAATGCTTCCACCTTTCCGTACAGTAAAGAGAGGACGCTATGACGCTTTTATAAACTCCGATGCGTAATATGCGTGCGATGCAATACGGTAGACCCCTTGCCTTAGCTTAGCGGCTGTGGGTGGCATTCAGTTGTTGTGACTGATTGACGAGGGCAGTTCCATGGTGGGCCGCTTAATTGGCTCATTATGATCAAATGGCTGAGACGCGCTGTCTAATTGTAAGACTTATACAATCGTCATTTCATTCCAGTTGAGTCAAAGGTCTAGGATTTTCCCAGGCTACCCACGGAGTTCATTGAAACTGTTCGGTAATCTTGATGTGTTTAGATGTAAATACATACTTTCATAACTATAATGCTTAAATTGTGAGTCATGGACGATTACGCCTTTTTCTTTTACATCTACCGTATTGCATGACTTGACTATATACTGTGACTGGCAGTTTATCGTTGTGACAAATAGATTTAAACCGACCGGTCGAGACATCCGCCTAACGCACAAATTGCACATATTTTGCAATAGACTATTTATTTTAAGTGGTCGAAGATGTCTTAGACGAGTATATACTACAGCTAGTTCTAATAAAACAAACGGCTTCTTAATGAACACGCACCTTATTATATTAATTATTATCTAATCGCATTATCAACGTTACATGAAAACCGCAAAACGTTTCGAGCGTAAAATGTTTAAACCTTCCCAACTTGTTATTATTAGGGCCAATTTAGTAATTTGCTCTCAATTAATCCACTAGTGGGTAGGTAAGCTGCGTAACTAATATGTGTAAACGTTGCTATCTGTTCATCGGTGTATGCAATTGCAGGTGTTTTTCCGAACACTGGCCCCGGATTCACTATCGGGCTTATGCACCATGACGGCGACGAATATGGGTCAGCAATGCATTGTTCGAATCAAATTAATTTATGGGGTGATAAATGACACATTTATTACTTTATGGGAATGCGTTATAAGTTTATAGCTATACATTTATAGGGTGATTAAACCATTGTTATAGTTTTTTGTTCGACTTGGAATAAAGCTCGTTAATTAATTAAGAGCGTGTTACTAAAGGGAAGAAGATTTTATAATATCTTTTTTAATTTACAGACGTCAAATTACTATTACTAAAATCATTTTACGTTAACGAAAAAAATATCAACTTTTTTCTTGATAGATTTATCAGTAACGCGTGTGTTATGAACTCTTGGCAAACAATAGATAGGTACTCAAAAATTTGGGTAAACCAATATACCAATCCGTTTCTAACATAAGTGTGGCAACTTAAACAAAAGAAGACCTACACTTTTTACGATAATAGCAGGCGTCACAGCCATTCACGAAGTTCTTGATTCTAAGTGTAAACTATACCGCTACTCGAAGCGGGTCAAATTCAAAATAGATATCTTGCGGAAACAAATCCTGACCTTTCTAAATTGCCGTCGATTTTGTTCTTGAACTTAGCTCAGAACAATGCGGCTTTGTCATGTATTTTCGGGAGCTATCTCCGCGATCTGCAGTTTGTGCAATGCTCACGGGGTTTAATGTAATCTCATTATGTAAATGGGCCCATTCAGTCCGGATAATGGCGTTTAAATAAGTTTGAACTAATACGTATGGGTTTGCGCAAATATCACGCCTAGGGATAATAGATTCAGATTATTTCTAGTTGCATTATTTGTAAGAGATGAGCCACATACGACAATGTTCCATTACGTAATTGTATTTATTTCTTTCGTCAAATCTAAAGTATGGTTGGTTACATGGGTTTACCCAGATACCCAGCTTTTGGGACATAGGAGGGGGGGGGGGAAGTTTTTCTAGGTGATAAATGTACTATAAATGTACTAGATAAAATACGCCCATGTTTGGTTATCTTTCTTGAAGATTTGAGTTCGGGATCGAATTCCCTTCCCAATATAACATTATATCTATTTACGTACATAATTTCACAATAACTATTACATTTATATTTTCTATTACCGCAGCACACTTTCTACGGATTGTAATCGGAAGTCAATTTTGATGACCAACCATAAAATATTTGATACTACATCTGTCACTTTCTGCAATCAAAATCACAGTACAGTATTTACGAGTTATATTGCTTATTTCAATTACAATTCATATTTAATCTGTTTGTAGATTCATTCCCTTTATAATTTAACTAATGGATTTTTATTATAACCTCTGGCTTTACAAACATTTCCATGTTCCACGGAGTTAAATTTTAATTGCATAACGCTCAAAATGTTATAGTCAATTAGCCCACATATCGTTTTTGCTATAATTACAGTAAGCAAGAAATAAGTGTGGTTCGTGCGCTTAAATAATTATATTGCATAAAGCGAAGATGTTCTCAATGGCTTCGTGGTCTGTGTTTACAATAGACTAATCTTGGAATATAAATATTTAATGACAGTAAAGTAACAATAGACCGTGTAGTAGATTGAAAAGTAAAATTTCACTTAACGCAATCTGACGTAAGAGCTAACTTCCCTGAATCATACAAAATATTCGTAGTTCGTAGTAACCTCCATGAATTTCTTATACACAATTGAGCAGTTATTTATTATAAACGTGTTGGATAATACATCTGTTACCTTCTAAGAATGATTGAATAAATGAATTATTAATTATTATTTAATTAAGGAAAGGAAGAGAATGTTTAAATTTGAACACCTGTACTCGGAATATTTTCGCCCTTCAAATACCTATCGTTGATTTATGTTCAGACGCTCGCCCACATTAAAGGTGACCGGTTTACCTTATTTGAAGATTCCTCACTATTGTTTATTAGATTGTGGCACGGGTAGTTAGGCGCATCGTTTGTGGAGAGAAACAACGTAAGAGCCTTTTGTGCAAGTAAAATTTTCATTACAGTACTGTAATGGAAAACCACGTTTCACACCCATAAACGTTCTCTGTATCGACATAAATTGCTTTAACAGCCAACCGGTAATGGTAATGAAAGTTGCATACACAAGACGTACGCACACGTCGTTATCAAGAACTTCTTCCTATTTACTTATTATTGATTAGTTTATTTATCTTCATTTACTAGTGTATTTCACGTTTTCTGATACTAATGCCCTGGATATTGTTCACCAACATATATACTTTAACGGTTTCTTCATCTACAATTGATTTAGTCCCCAAATACCGCTTAATATACGTTATGTAATCGTATTGTGATCTTTGTATCGTATAATAGTTAAATGATCCCATAAAAAACGTAAATCTCAGGATTGCTTTAACGAAAATTAAAACAATAAATGTTCGACATCTACTTACACTATAAATAATTATCTTAATTCTTAGTATAATACAAATTTGAATTTTTGCAAAAAAGCACTCAAAAAATATAGCTTTTTTGTGGTAATATAATTAATGTACTATCATGCGCATTTATGAGCAATGCTATTCACAATCGTTCGCTTATATTTTATGGCACAAAAATTAACCGTAACAGCTCAAATTATAACATAAAAGTTAAGATGAAGTTGGAAGAGCATTAGATGGAAAATTGGTGCTATTGAATCGAATACTTAAATTGCTTACATAATAGGTATAAAGAATAATGACGTATTATTACAATTTCTTTTACGATCATTTCAATTACAGCGATCTTTTGTCTAAGTGCGTTCTTTGAACATTTGATGACTTGTGATTGCAGTGTTTATGAATAGAAGTTGTATGGGATCACTGATGTGCCAGTAGGTATGTAAATGAAACATTTCAGACATTCAATACCTTAGCTATTTGCAATATCAATTATAAGCTTTACTTTACTACATACTTAATTAAAACGTTTTAAATATTGACACTTTTTTTTTCAAGAGTAATAATTAATTAATTCCATTATTTTGATGTTGTATAACTAACTGTATTGCGCATGTAAGAAATATAGACTTGTTTAATATTAGGGTGTGTGTGTGATAAATAAAAGATACGAATCTTCGTGTGAAAGTATCTCGTTCTGATCGTTATCGCGTCAATAATTTACACTAAATAATTGGTATGATGCAACCAGGCCTATGTGGTTACAAAACTTCGTAACATATCCAATCAATAATTATCAATAGTTACAAGAAACAATACGTATGAATGCTACAGAAGTTAGACATGGGAAAAATTGAACATCTCAAAAAGTACTTTATTTGAAAATAGACGTTATCTTACTAGGTACATGACTGAGTAGTAAATTAAGCCGGTGGTCCTGCGCCTGATCTCTCACCGGTCATGTCGGATTGCCGTCTCACCGAAATATGGCGTGTGCACTTGTATTCACGTGCACACTTGTGCATTAAAAAATGTCCTGCACAGTTGACTGATTATTCGCCGTGGTCGAAATTGATACCTTATATTCCATGATTGAGAATATCTGTACTATTAATGCTGTACCGGAAGCTCTACACCAAAAAAAATACATTTGACGAGTTCAATAATTCGGGAACTTGGGATTTTTATAGGCACCAAAAGAATCAACATTAGCAAAAAGTAATTATAAGAAAAACCAGTTAATCTACAGATAATTTGGCAATTCCTTTTGAACTCTATAACTCTCTTACTTTTTCTTAATTTCTTTCTTTCGACGACTGGCCAATACCGTAAGTCGGCCACACGTCGATATTTCGATTTCGTACGTGATAGCCGTGCGAGACACAAATTAAATATTTGATTACAGTTACCTTTACAGTTGATTAGAGGTCAACGACTTGTAACGGCCGCCGCTGACAACGCATTCTGTGATAGCACGTGATAGTACATTTTGCGACAGGTGTAAGATGTTCTTAGATTCGACGACTCTAGTCTATGGCGCAGTGGATAATGATCCGGTTTCCGCCACGAGTCCCACTCGGGGCAATATAAAGATTGAGGATTTTACGTGTATTTATTTCGTTTTTATCTGAGTGTAACCATTAGGTATGCAGAATTTGAAAAATTTATACATAATCGATGGTTCCTAGCTTAGCTTTTTTCCTAACTGACTTCGATGATGGCTTGGAGTAGCCTAGTCATCATCACCGGACTTGCGGGGGAGTAGATAGCACTCACCCCTATAAAATTTAAGCGACGTTTGCCTGAGAGCTGGAAAGTGCGTAAACACAGAAAGAAAAAAGCATTAGCCAATTTTTGATAACTAAACTAATATAACACAGATCGATTCGTTAGCTATATAAATATATCGTAATCTGCCGATTTTTAATGCTGTAATTTCCTTGCCTATATACTTGTTCAACTACATGAACAGGATATTATACCCTCAATAAATCATTTTAATTACTTGACCAACAGCACTAAACAAATAATAAAGATATCTCGATCAAACATATCCGTATGATTGAGCTCAAATTGTATTGCTATTGCTAAATGAACATTACATAACGCACTTTCGCTAAGCTAGTTCCAACATTTGTTCACATTTCAATTAGCATCCGAAAAGTAATGTTACAAACAAAATCATTGCCTATTCTTTTCTATTTGCAAAAGCCGGCGCTTTATTATGTAACGGAGCATGTGACTAAGGATTTTGAAGCATTTACGTAAATTAACTCTAGAGTTTGGCAGGTACGGTACGACAAATAATTCCTGCATTGGCCAGGCCGGTTTCAACTTTAGATGTAAGAGACTTTGACCGGACTGGGAGTTATCGACAAATATTTAATTACACTACACACATGAAATTTATATACATCGCCTGTATAATAAGTAAAAGTACCTATTTAGTATACGCAATATCCGTTTTAAGATGTATGTATGTGATAATGGATTATTTTTCAAATCCATTTGGATGTAATTTTATTGACTTCGATGGAATTTAATTGGATTTCCATTCAAGCAATTTTGTCTCTTTTATGTCATTTTTGACCCCCATGAATAATGTTTTACGATAGCATTTGCGGATCGCTATCTATACAGTCGTAAAAACACTTACTAGTAATCTTTGATGACATTGTGTTTCGCAGATGGTAAGATATTTGTCTGTAACTACGTGACTCCGGATAGAAAGCCGTGTGAAACGAAGTTTTTTCTATTTGTTTTATTTCTACTCTTTGCTATGGATATTTGGTATAAATTCAAAAACTGTAAAACAGTGTATTTGGTCATTAAAACAATTATGTAGTACGTAAATTGTGGTTATGCCTTAGTGAAATCTAGGCATTGTTTTAATATCGAAGCATCTGCAGACCAGTTATGCGCTCTGCACTGCCTAATAATTAAAAATATATACAGTTACTCAAGCAGTCCCGTAATATAATATTTAATGTTTATAGCTCGTGAGAATCCAATAATAATAAAGCTCCGTATTATAATAGAGAACAAACTGTACAAACTTCTCACGAAGAGTCGCAAGATTAATCGCACTGGCCGGTTAACTTAACTTTTCTAGTGCCACCTTTAAAATTACACACAATTCATTCAGTCTGAAATTAGTTTTCTCAATTTTGAAAGCTATTCGCTAGTATATAGTTTCATCTTTATTTTTATATCTTACCAACTCCAACGTAGAGTCATTATGTTTTATCATATCAGTTATAATCTAAAAATTTACCTTATCACACTAACCAGTCAATCAGTTACACATCACTACTCTAAAAGACTGCACATCGAAATCGGATCTAGCGAGTCAGTTAATCGATACCTGACACCGTGTCCGTATCGAATGATCGACTTCATTAACGAAAATAATAAAAGTACCCATTCACCGGTGCGAACCTCTCGGTCCTAATGACCACGAAACAGCCGTTCCGATCTGTAATCGTTCGATTGTATCACAATCGGTAATATTTTTTTACCTTTGCCGATTCCAGTCTGCGGTTACCACCCGCGTTGCAATTGTATAATATTTTACACGCCACAAAATGTTAATATTGTGAGACAGTGACGATTGCTAGTCAAGACTTGGTGTAGGTAGGTAGAGTAAGCGTAGTTATTAAAACTGTAGGTGAATACAAACTTACGCAACTTTAATAATGTTAAAACTTTAATGATGTATGTTCACATAGCTTTTTTTGCTAATTATATTCAAGCACATTTTAAGGAAAACAATACAAGGTACGTGTATAGCAATCAGTCCAACCATGTTTAATTTGGAACCACTTGCTTCCGAAACCAACAGACCATGAAATGTATACCACCACCGCGGCCCAAGCGAACTATTGAACTATATTGATTTCAAGGTCACCTAAAATAAGTAAGTAAGAATATCGATCTACTTAAATATGTGCTATAGCGAAGCGACTACTAGCTGTCGCCAATATACTGGTATTTTGACATACCCTTTGACAGTTAAAACAGGTGAAGTAGAGATGTAAACCTTTCGACTTAAAAAATTTACAGTAGTTAATCTTCAAATATAGAACTAATGGGTAACAGTGGAGACAAAGTAACTCGTTTTCGCGCCTATTAAAACGAAATAAGGACAATCGAACTATTTTATTGACCCCTTGGAACACTAAAGCCTGATAACTAATTTGCTTCAATTGCATAAGAGCTATTAAACTCGGGAATGGGCCAATAAACGAATCGTATCAAGTCTACGACCATTTACATGGTTACATAACATGATGTATGGCCGGCCGAAAATGTGACCAATAGAACGATAGTATCTACTCACCTATAACACCCACTGTGATAGCAATCAAGAATCACTTTCACATACGCCTACTTTAGAGCAATATTGGTTTAAGTCTGCATTATTCAAATGAGAATCTTTGTTCTATGATGAGCAAGGAGGGTTAACAATTTGTTAATTCAATGCCATCATCGGTGATGCGAGGTTATTTAATAATAAATGTGCACTGTGTCAAATAGCATACGCTTTAATAAAATCAGATATCGTCGGGGATAGTGCAAATCCGCGGAACTAGCATTGGATAATTCCGCGTAACTGACAAATGTAGCCAATTTCACTTTTCGCGGGCAAATCCCGCAAAATAGTGATTGGCTGCCACCGTCTTGACACGAGTTCATTTCGACCAAACAGAAACCAGGAATCGCCCAATTACAACACTGCGTATCTCGCGAGCAAGAGTCAACACCGCGTAAGTGATCTGGTGATACTAATTTTGCAATAAAACTGTCTGTATTTACTTAAAAATTAATGTTTGTTTCGTATCTTTTAAAGTAAAATCGGTAATTAGCGCAAGTTTAGTTCATTTTCCCATTCCAACCTAATAATAACTATTTTGTTGTTTTCAAAATGAACTTAATAATTTAAATAATGCAATTTTTTTGCAGTGAATCGGTAGTAGGGTCCCACAGGTTTGGAATCACAGGGGACTAAAGCTTGTCAACTTCCTCGAACGGGAGGGGCTCTTCTTGATGAACTTTTTCTTTTAGAAGCAGTCTTAAAGGAAGTGGACGTGGCATAGTCCCGATACTGTGACTAGGAACGAGATCGACTTCATCATAGCGGATAGGCGGCACATATTCAGAGATGTCTCCGTACTCAACAGGTTTAACACCGGCAGTGATCACCGTCTTGTTCGAGGCACTCTGAATATCGACTTTAAAGCCGAACGTGTTCGCTTGGTGAGGTCTAGTCTCCGACCTACTCTACTCCTGACCACGGCGAGATCCGAAACGTTCCAGTAAAACCTGGAGAATCGATTTGCTGCAGTGGAAACCTCAATTGACGTTAGCCAGAATCTTGAAAATATGGTTCGTGTCCTCAGGGAGGAAGGATCGAGATTGTGCAGCAGAAGGCGCGGGGGTAGGAAGTCTAAACTTTTGGAGAAGACCTTAAGGCTAATGAGGCAGCGAAGTAAAGACCCACCCGCTACTACATTGGAAGCTCGGGCTCTCAACCTGGAGATAATTAATGTGTGCGACCAGACCTCCGGTGTTACAATACTATTTTAAACGAAAGAGCTATTTAACAGAATCGGGGGTCAAAGGTGTTTGTACAATCTCTCGGAAGAAGCCAACTAACGAAGCTACAGCAAATGGGGACATTGCTGCTTCAAAGCCGGCAGTCCTCTCGGAGATAAAAGACTTCGATGGCCGGTTATACGCCTCGCATGCATCTCGCCCTGATTCTGGCAATGAGGACACTAGATCACGATCCTACTCGCACAAAGACTAGACAAATCCCAACCACCGGAACAGACTGGATTTCGGTGTGGATCAGGCACCATAGACCACATCCACACAGTGGGACAGGTTATACAGAAGACTGAGGAGTATAATAAGCCCCTGTGTCTAGTATTTGTGGTCTATGAGAAAGCCTTTGATTCGGTTGAAATCTGGTCAGTTCTGGAGTCCCTACAGCGATGCCAAGTAGATTGGCGGTACATCCAGGTGATGAAATGTCTTTACCAAGCCGTGACCATGTCCGTCCAAGTACAGAATCAGCAAACAAAACCCATACCATTGCATAAAGGAGTGAGACAAGAGGACGTCATCTCCCCGAAGTTGTTCACAAATGCAATGGAGGATTTGTTCAAGACGCTGAACTGGAAAGGATGTGGCATTAACATCTCTCATCTGCGATCGTCAATCCCACAAAGCATAAAGACGAAAGTCTTTAATCAGTACGTCCTACCCGTCATGACGTATGGAACCGAAACGTGGACACAGACGGCACGGCTGGTCCACAAGTTAAAAGTCACTCAGGTGGCTATGGAAAGAGCTATGCTCGGTGTTTCTCTGCAAGATAGAATCAGAAACGATGCGATCCGTCAGAGAACCAAAGTCATCGACATAGCTCATCGCATTAGCAAGCTGAAGTGGCAGTGGGCTGGCCACATCAGCCGTAGAACCGACAACCGCTGGGGTAGACGAGTTCTGGAGTGGATACCGCGTCTCGGCAAACGTAGTGTAGGACGCCCTGTGGCCAGGTGGTGTGACGATCTGCGCAGGACGGCTGGTAGGAGCTGGATGCGAGTGGCCGAGGAGAGAGAGAAGTGGCGTGTATTTGGGGAGGCCTATGTCCAGCAGTGGACAGGAATAGGCTGATGATGATGAAAAATATTGTGGTTTAAATAATCAAATTTGTTTAATTTCAAAACCGCGTACCTTCCTCTTAAGTTCCAATGTTATAAGTTAATGGTCAAAGCACATCCGCGTAATTGTCGTAGGGCCTTAATTAATTACATAAATTGATTTTTTTTTCTAACAAGAGATAAAACACATTTATATTTACTTTCAATGTAAAAATTAGCTTAAATTTCATTAAATTAACAAAGTTATTCAGTTTTAACCTTCCCCTGTAAAATTTGATCTATTGCAGATACGCACCCTTTACATATGGTAGATTCGCGGATTTGCACTATCCCCGACGATATATCGTTTTTATATAGTACCTAAAGTTGTAAGAATAAATTGAGCAGAAATACGTGACGAATTCATTTTCAAAGAAGTTACTAAAAACTTTCCTACTAAGAACGGTGACTATTTACTCAAACATCACTGACATTTTTGACAGCTTTGCTGCTGAGCAGGTTCTAACTCGTAAACAAATAAAGCCTAAAAGCTACGCAGCTTTTATAGAGTCAAATTTATCAGCTAAGGTTCATAATAATTCGACCAAGCAGTTATTTTAAAATAACTTGCCATGGAAACCAAATCGAAAGAACAAAATCGAGTCCACAATTTCTTCCTATCGAAGGATTCGTTTATCGAAACGACAGTATTATGAATACTGATAATGTGTTACCCTCCAGATAGCAGACTGTAGGGTGACCTGAATCTCCAATGGGATACAAGATCTTCCTTTTGAATAAATGTTTAATATTTCAATAGATAAACAAGCGTGCAAAGACTTACATAATAGATTGAATTTGATCATTAATATGTACCTGAAAAAAAAACAAAGCATTAATAAGTATTTTTAAGTCCATTCATCATCAGTCCATGGGTAGAGTGTGTATCTTATATTTTTGTGATGTGTATTTGTGTAATCCAATGTTATTTTGAAGACCCGTAACCCAAGTGCTTAAGCAATTGAGTCTTAGAATTAAATAAAACCCAGTCAAGACAACAAAAAAAGTAATTCCGGTTCCAAATTGGTACTGTGAAAACTCTCAACCAGATTCCAAAAAGTTGGTCGCCCTTAAAATGGAAGGTAATCTCCGTGGCTGACCATCAATAATCGCCGAGGGCGCAGCTCGATACATCAACCGGATACAATCTAGCCCCGTCGCCTCCAACTAAACAGAGCAATTACTCGATAATATACGCGTAACAATAACTTTTGCCCCCTCTGAAGTCTACAGACCCCACTTAGCCCCTTTGCACTAATTTTAGTGCACATATGAGTGCGCAAACTGAGGTGCACTTGCTATTTCTTCAACCTTTTGAGACCTCCTCAATCGCTTCAGGCTGTGGACTCTATTTACAAAAAAAAAATACTTCATAAAATTTAGGCCTGAAACCGTGACCACTAGGTCTTTAAATTTCTTCAATTCATTCATCATTAGTAGACAAATAAACAAGTGAATTAAATAACATGATAATGTAGATACGGACGCTAAAACAGTTTTAGAAATCTAACCTTTTGATAGCAAATTATGGGCAATTATTTTTTTCCGATGCTAAGAATACACGCATCAAAGCTGTGTGTATCTTCTTTGCCTGTAATTATTTTGGCATCAAAAAACTCGCATTATATGCTGAATCATATACACCGTATACTGTACCGGTAACAGTTCAACAGTTCATAATTAGGCACGTACGTACAGTCTTCATCAAAAATACCTCAATATAACTAGGGATAGATCATTGTTTCATGGTCCCTAGGCTAGAGAGAGGACCTGCCTAATTAATAAACAACTGCAATTTAAGGATTAAATGCCAATCCAAGCTTTAGTGCGGTGGCGTGATGAAGCCTCTTACGTCTTTGAGACGCTGGGCCGAGTCCAGACACGTTTATAACAATCTCCCCAGCACTTGCAAACATTTCAAAACACAAGAGTCCACAAACGTCAATTTAACTTATTATGTAGAAAACCACTAAAACTTTAACTTCTACGACACTTAACATTTAACTCGTTAGCACTTAAAAATGTAAAAATTACTTGCTTCGTTCCTTCAATTACGTTGCTGATCGTACGCGTCAAATGGTCTGCCTAATAGAACTTGCAAAAACTTCGATTGAAAGTACACAAAAAGAGTACAAAAGATTAATGAAGTATATTTTAAAGCAATTTAGTTTGTTAGTTCTTACAAAAGCTATCGAGTCCAGTTGATTTACTCTTCTATATTTTGGAATGACCCACAGTAAAAAATCTAAGTATTCTATGTTCGTACTTATGTATAACGGTTTTAATACTTAGTCAGTTATGATTACCCTAACGAATACTTCATACATTGAAAAAAATACATAAAACGTATTTCAAAAATACAATTGAAAATTAAGCAATAAGATTAGAGAATTAGATTCATCGTTGTGTGCAATGAAGTTTTAAGTTGTGTTAAAGCTTTTATAGTAGGAGCTTTTTTGCGATAACTTTCCTTAAAGTAATAAATAACATGGCAGATTCTATAAATACTAATGAAATGGAATTCCGCGTTTTTTATGTATCTAATTTAAGGCTTCAACGTCTTTTCCAGTCTGTTCGTCGCTAGAACTTGTCCAGTATTCCTGTTTATAATAAGATGTTCAACGAAGTGGTTAATTTGTAGTCTGTTTACGTAATCTTGGTGGTGATTTCCTCGGGCCGTTGACCGCTCAAGGCCAGTGCACGTAATTAACAACTTTAGTAATGCCGGTAATCTCATTTGGAATCGATGATCAGTGATGATTTGAGATTATTTAAATGTCAAAATAAATAAATTGCAGTTTTATGGTGATATCTTATTGATTTGTTTTCAGAGGTTAATAAGTATGAAGGTAGAGTAGAATTTCACCATAGAACTATTCAGGATAATTTTCTCACATGTATTAATTTGACAAACTAGGAACTCTGTGAACGGATTTTATAAAACATTGCATTATTTTTAAGTCTATTTTTAAACAGCCCGTCACTAACACGTTGCTTACTCACTAAATTTTAATTTGATTTAGATTTGATCAACCGAAGTACCAAAATGATCGTAGCCCATAAGAAAGATTATAAAAAGTTCACCTCCTAACGAGGTGCGTGAACGTTTTCTTATCTAATGTTGCGTAACGCAATTTAGGTGGCTTGTTAAAGCTATAACATTCGATGTTATCTAGTTTTTCATCGGCTATCATCGCTACCGCACCACCGGTGTTTTTGCCCGTCGTTGCGTAAAGTCACGCCGGGCGGCGGTCATTATCACCGCTCTCGTGCTAATGGCAACGAACATAGATCAGAAAGGCATATCGATACGTATCCAGCGACTTCACTTCTGGTGGATGGAAGCACGAGCACGCAATGATCGATGGCTTATTACCCCTTCACTTGTAAAGTAAATAGTTATTTGTATTGCATTTGTATTTGTACAACATGCACCAAATAAACAATATAAATACATGAGTTTATTTTTATCTCATATAAAATTATTAAGAGAATGTGGAAGTGTTTTTGTTTTGTTACAATGAATGATACAAGTATTTGCTCATAGTTAGAAAAAAGTTTAAAAAACATCAATCAACTGGTAGTAGTATAAAATGATCTACTTTTAAACAAAGTTCTCTTTGATGGAGGACGAATTTTCACTATGCTAATAACACTATGCAATTATTTTGTAAAGTTTCATTTCCGCCGTAATTACATGTTACGTTTCTCAAGTCAATTAGTAATCGATTACATTGCTGATAAAATAAGCACAGGATGAAAACGATAAACGTTAGATACGCTAACGAATTAATTGTTTATGTATCAGTCAGGGGATACCAGTCACAACTATCTGTCCGGTGGTTAGTGAACCGTATACGGGTAAGCGACCCCGGCTCCTCGAGCTACTATCGACTCAGTCCAAATCATCCGAGGCGATAGTATCCTTCCTCCTCTTTTCCTTCCCCCGTCATATTTCCTTGCTACTCGTGGGAACGCAATGACCTTGTTTAAACAATGCACAAGACCGAATGGCGGCGACGTGGTCCACAACCCGTCACGTCACGTTTCCCACAGAGGTGGAAAAGTGGATTGCTGGAAGTGATCTCTGCCTACCCCTCTGGGAAAAAGGCGTGATTTTATGTATGTATGTATGTATGAAGGGTTATTAATCATTACAAGCACGTAGCAGGTTTTGCAACGAGTTGCATGTTTTTAGCGACTGAAATCTATCAAGGAAGAAATCTCATAGGAATAATAGGTACATTAGTTAAACTGTCTTTGACAATAGCAAGGTGTCTAGAGATATGATTTGGCACCTTCGGCTAACGATAACATCTTGTAATGGCCAGTTACGTTTCTAACGTAACAAAATTCTCATCTCACTCCCTAATAATCAGAAAGTGGTGAAATCAAAGCCAGCTTTATGTTCAAACATGTTTTACTATCGCTGTGCAGTTCCCAATGCATTGGTGAGTCACTGTTGCATAATAACCATGACATTTCGCCGCACCATATTCGAATCTGCCGGTTCTTTTTTATATTTCAACTGGCATTTGTTTCTTATTAGCCAGCTATTTTCAGGGACTATTAACTTTTTACTGTTTGGGTCCATTTTGGTATGAGCTCTGCTGCGTATTGAGATGTGTGTATTTTATATGTATGTATGGGGAAAGAGGGTTCATTTAATGACGGTTGGGATGCTCCCCGCGCCCCGGCCGGCCGGTCCGACGGGCTCGGAGATGCAAGAATGCAGCGCCTTGCAAGTGGTTCGCTTTCGAAATAGCTTACAGACGTCGCAAGGATTTTGTTATCGCCCATTAATATTACAAAACGTTTGTTTTGCTTTTAGCGACATTCATTGCTCTTTGAATACGCAACTTTGCGAAATAGGGATAGCAACCGACCAAACTAAATTCAATTTAGCTTTCAAGGCTCTACAAATTATTAGTAAATGTTATTTTATTAGGCAGTTGTAGATAATTAAGCAATCACTTGCAGATATTACGTGTGCCTACAATAAATGAGGTATATTTATTGTTGTTATTAATATTATATATCTTTTTCATCGCCGTTATGTTATCTTAATAAAGTAATTGTTCAATTAAGTATAAGATTCATAGATAGTAATAAAATTCTAGAGAGAAGACGTAATTAACGTCTACGTGTAACTGGTATTAACTTAAAATCTAAGTTTATTGTGATAAGTACTTAATAGATAGGTAGAGCGTCTTATCTGTAATAGCTTTTACCTGCCGGGAAGCTGTAATAACGCAAATAAATAACGTTCAGCAGGTAGCTGCGTATAATAGGATCTCAGCGACTTCCTAGAAACTGTAGATAATTTAGCAAAGGATAGGACAGTTAGGCCATCCGGCGATCCGGCCCTACCGACGGAGCATTGCGTCAAATTACGTCTGCCGGCTACTAAGCTGCAGGAAAATGCATCAATGCAACTCATTTAAATTCAGTGTTTCAAAATCTTTAGCATCTGTCAAAGTAATAAACCGTCTTAAAATAAATAGAATAACCGATTATGATCTAACATAAGCTCACCTATAAATGTTGGAGTGAACACCGACAATCAGCACAGCAAAACAAATGTCACAAGTACAAATACGCGAGCACCAAAAGCACCGTTCACTTAATTCAAAATAGTACAGGTATCACACAATGTCCGTGGTCCGGAACCCAGCAGCGGCGCGCAAGACACTAGCTCTCACCGCGCGGCCTCGCCGACAACTAACGCAGGACCGACAGGCCCGCACACTATCTCCGCCAATAACTTAAGCTCCCTGATAACACACACCGACCCATCATCACGATATCCCAACGAAAATAAACTTTAAAATTTCCACGTCCTATTGAAAATTTCAAATTTATTTATAGTACTCCCCGCGATCGTCCTTTTTTCCGCCGCGATCGCCAGGCATGCGGTCGATTGATACAATCATGGCGAAAAGTAAAATGGTTCTTAATAAACGACGCACCGCAAGTGCTCTAAGTTAACCTTTTTATCGGGAGCTTTAGCTCGGCGGTGAGTTTAAATAAAGTGGTTTCTAAATATAAAACGCCGTATCTCGACACACCATTGGCAGGTGCGAGCCTACGCATCTCGCTTTTTTGCGACCATCTTCCGTTTTTTCCGACTCTTTTTACTATTTTTTCAAAGAGACAATTTTATAATTAAAGCTAGTGCGTTTATCGCGCTCGAGAGAAGTTTTACCGAGAAACTGCGGTCGCTGATATCTGTATCTTATCCCACGGACCTTGTGCTACAAAATAATAATTTGTTTTTGCTCCTTGCGTGAGTCAAGTTTATATTTTATAAACCGTGAACTTTTTTTAGGCGGGAGACGGTTGGAAATTACTCAAATGTAATACGCGGCAACGGACCCGACCAGACTCCTTTGAATAATTAATGAAAACTAACTGTTCAAAATATTAAACTGAAAAGCGCTGTTCGAAAATACCAGTCTGTTTACATTTGCCTTTAGCCACGCTTTACGTTGCCGTATCGTGATTAAGTTATTATTTTTTCCAACTTCATCGAATCGTTAAATTTGAAAGCAATTATTACAATCAAATATTTGTTTAAGAAGTTCTTGTTGCTTATAATTTTTAACAATGTTGGTAAAATCTTACGAAAACCTATAAAATTACGTATAATGGTATACTTCAATTTGGAGAGAAGTAGGTTGTCCGAGTTTAAGAATAATAAAATGGTGAGCGTAATTAAGCGTTCATTATCATTAGTCCCACGGCCTAGCGCGAGTACTCACTGATGAAACATGAAGATGCTTGCGACGAACTATTACACTTGTACCAGGTGTACGTACTCTTGTCTGTAACTTCCCTACCGTTCTCATTTATCGGAATCTACTACGACATTTCATAATTTTTCTTAGCGTTTTCTACCTTATCAGTCTACACGAGATTCACTCACAAGCGATTGTAAGTTTCATAGCCTGTTATAACATGTAAGAGTTAAGGCCCGACCACCAAGCACAAAAATCGAGGAACTAGAATTTTCTTTCTTTCTATTTTGAAAATAAAGTACCGTTCTTTAAGAAATGAAGTATTAGTTTTATCTCCATTGCTTTCTAAAGATGAGCTTTCACTCTAATCGACTCTTATCTCATTCAATAAACACTTTTATCTAATCTTTAATGACAGTTACGTCCATTACCCCTTTTAGTTAAGTAGTAAGTACCGTATTTTAAGTGCATTTATTGAAAAAGCAATTCAATTAAAACCTCATCCTAATTTTTATATTAAATAACAATAATTCCGATGTATAAATAAGTAAAGGTTAAACAGTCGTGTGAAAGAAATATACCTATTCATATTCATTAACAATATTCGAATTATCACCATGTTTGCACAATCAACTATTTTAAGATGCATATAATTTTAGAAACATTAATCTTCATCCTAAAATTTTGATACCCTCAATTTCTGATACAATCAGACACGAAAAAAAAACAAAATCGGTAACAGGAAACTCGCTCACAGCATTCCCGTCCGCCATCATGATTTGCCGCTCAATTTTGACAGTTCACGCACAGTGGTTCCGCGCAATCATCTCACTGACAAAGAAAAGAAGAAAGGCAATATGAGGCGATATCAAAAGAAAGCTAGACTACCGTGACAGTTTCCACGACACATCGGGGTCATCTATTGTAGTGAGCTCGCTCATACACTTGCTTATTTAATTGTACGTATTCAATTAAATTGGTGTTAATTTTATCTCGTAAGTAAGAAATTTATTATGCTGAGATTAGCGGCGTGTAATGGCTTTCTCACATATGCAATCTTCACTTCTTCGTATATTTATATGTAAATAATTTATCTTACTTTAATTTTATACTGCGTAAGAATGCACTCCATTTTAGATCTGTATTGTAGAGTTGTACATTGAGATAGTATTGAAGAATTATATGGCAAATCACAAAAACCAATATAATATGAAAAGGTACTCGTTGTTATCAAATACTTTTTGGTAGTATACTACGTTATACAATACAATACTATGTTTGTTACGTAAACATAACTCTAGCACGGCAAATTAAAACGTAATCTGGCAATGTCGAAAGGTTGAACAAACGCAATGGTCGTCAGTTGCAATAAAACTGTTTAAAATTTAATTTTCAAGTATCCAGTATATAGGTAAAGCAAAATTACCTAGTTTAGTTACACTTAAAAAATATATAACTTATGCATACTTATAATTATTTGAATAATCTTACATAAGCGTTAAGATGAAGCTTTTTGTAATTTTACAGTGTCTTATATTAAGTAAGAAGATCTGTTGGTTTTTCAAAAACATTCATTAATACAAAGAACATCGTTAAAAAAATAAATACTTTCCTTTGCTTCTAGTTCTCAAAACGGGTCCAGTTTTAGCCCCCATCGTGCTTGCTAATGACGCGTTATTCTTTTGTTTTATGAAATTTCGGCGAATGCGGCATGATTTTGAGAAAATGATGTGCGGGTGTCGAGTCCCGTGATGTAGACGGATCGCTCCCCGCGACGCGCGCGGACTAATGATCGCTATCGGGACTTCGATCGCGGCAGGATTTATTCTGGTTCTGCGCCGTAAATTATGTTGCTACCTAGACCACTGTGGGTGTTAACCCAACCTATTTGCTGCCCCTGCGTCTTTTAGCCACATTAAGGAGGCTTATAAATATTGTCGCCCATTTTCAACAACAATGTTCTAACAAGTAAACCTACCTAAGATTTTTTCTCACATAAGTGAAATTCCGTTGATACATTGTAACAAAATAACCTCTGTTTAACAATTTTAAAGAATCTAAAAAAGCCCTACGCGATTGAAAATACTTTAACGTAAGACATTCTCTTGAAGTACTATAATTGCCCTGATTGTACTCAACAATCACCCAGTGTACTAATGTATAACAAAGTTTTGAAAAATATTTATCGTTTGATTAAAAAAAATTGTAAATAGTTAATTTCACTACAATATACTTTTGTTGACCATCCATATTTATCTTCGCCGATTGCAAATATCTCAGCATAGTTAAGAGGCAAACGACCTAATCGCGGCTTACAAATCAACGTATTTATCATCGAAATAGCAATTCCTGGAATAGCACTAATAAGCTAAGAACACGGCGTATTGGATAACAAGCACGGACAGGAGGCAACTTAGATACCGAGAAACTGTTTGCAACATAAAGATGGACCGTCTCTACTTACTGCGGACACCACTCCACTCCGGACGGTATTTATGTTTTTGTTTTTTTTTATATTAGAATCACAGCTTGCTTCTATGACCGTAGTTTAGGTATAACGTGTTAGATGAGGTATTTGCTATGCTATGTATATACTTTTGAATGGTTCTTATTCTTAAAAAATGTTACTATATGAGTCGACCATTGTATTGTAACGTAAAGTGGCTCAAATATTGAATTAATCCTAAATCTTGTCTACTTATAGAATTGAACATTATCATTTATTGTTCAAAAATTACGTATTAAAGTCCCTGGTTAGCGGTAACCGTGACAGAGTGTGCAAAGATGTTGATATCTAACGACCCTTTTCTAAAGTTGACACAAATTATGACCTCTGATTGGCGCACTCCGCCCGAAAATCGCAAGATGACGCGTCTATTAAATAAATATGCGTCGTGTTGCAACGAAATTGACGGGTACATTTTAGGGGTTAGAGCCATCCGCTCCCCCGCAAGTCTGGTGATGATGACAAGGCTACTCCAAGCCATCATCGTAAATCAGTTCGGAAAAAAAAATGTCGGGTTCATCTCGGGCCGGACGGCGGCGCGTACGCACAGCCGCACAAAGGCGCGGGTTCGACGCACAAACTATTGTACATCCTCACGGAATATATTGCCCGGGCACGCTTACGGGAGGCGTGGCTCTGCCCGGCACAGGTGGGCATTCGCACGTCTAAACTTTTTCGAAAAGGATTTTAGAAAAAAAAATGGTCAATCACCCCTAAACACGACCTTTTTTTGTTATTTAAATTCGTTACGTATGCGCGATTATGAATGACTATCAAGAAACAAACACCTTATTTTAATTAAATATAAGAATCACAAAATCCGTCGCTATCCAAGTTTGTTAACATGAAACTAAAATATGGACTATTGGAATGCCTTTACTGTATCGATTCCTTACACCATCTTACGAGTGTGGAATAATATCACGTTATATGCGAAACATCTAACTCCCTTTACCGTTGCGATTACCGTATATTTGAACGCAGGTGCCATCACAAATGTATGACCTCAGAGAAATATATAACCGATATAATGCTACATGCAATCTTATAAGCTCGTGTTGGAACGTAACACCTACTTCAACGCTTGTAATATAGTCCTTGATTTAACTAACCTAACTTGGCTTTACCGCCTCTCTGTCTGACTATTACATTGTCCTCGCACCCATAATAAAGCTATATTTTACCGTCGCATTATTCCCCTGGTTGGTCAATAGCGCACACAAATCGCGTTTCATAAAGCCCTTAAATTCCATCGCAGGAATTCGCAAACGGTTTACCAACAAGCTAATCCCACCGTGTAGCCTTTAGCACGGAGACATAACCCAACTGTGCCAAAATTAAATGTAAAACGGCCTCCAATACGGGACTGAGCCTGCAACTCGGTGCCTATATTATTAAATAGACCATATCTTGCAATCTGTCGGCTCTGAATGGATAATAACGTAGGGCCCAGTCGGCTTTTCTAATGCGAATAGAGCCTCTTGCCTCACTCCCGCCCCCTGCCGGCCAACTAGGAATTGAACCTAGTGCTTAACTCTAATTGCTTACATGTTTTTGCAATTCGCCTGAATTCACCCTTTAATAGGAAAGTTTATAGTACAGGAGCACCTGGAAACATTTGCACGCTTCTATGCTTTGTATCGTAACGACGAATGTTCGATAAGACTAAATAATGCACACGAATTTATTGAAACAGTGGAAACACAGTTCCCTGAATAATCAGTCCATAAAACACAAATCTAACATGTTTTGGTACTATTCTGTTGTCATTTGAATGATTTGGATTAAATTCAATACATACGTACAATAAAGTGGCTACATTGACACAAATATTGTTTCAACGGTTTCTTTATGTAAATGGCAAACCTTTCATTAGATATTTTTTAAATTTGGATTACGAGCTGTATTACAGGAAAGTATAAAGTAAAGAACTAAAAACAACGAAAACAATTAAAATGCACGCTAATTAAAAAAATAAGCAAACTTATATATAATTTTTGACCTCCTACACTATAAGAGTCGATCCTGCCGATTCCATGAGCATCCTGCGTTTCTTTTTTCACTTAGTCAAGATAGCATTAGTTTTATCGCCACGCACTTACTACCTATTTACCTTAACTGGTATCATAACATTTAATGACGGAATATTTATAAATTTTCATTTTAGTTTGATAGAATTTAACAAATTGCCCGTGTTAAATGCTATTAACTTTGAATATGCCGACGACTCGGTAAACTCCTCTTCATTTGAATATGAATTTACTTGAATATGAATATTATGCTAATAATGAGATTAAAATACAAGTTCTGTAAAGTTTTCAGTGATTTCACCCACAGTGACCAGTTTTTAACTTTGTTGTGATTATATATATGTAATTACGTAATGTGACCCTAACACTAAACATTTCAAATTAAAGTTTATATTTTGCTCATAATAACGAATATACGCTAATATCGCAAATCGGGAACCGGAGAGAAGTTTATATTTCTTCACATATAGAAATAACAAAAGTTGCACCTGGATAATTTATATTGCGCAAACATCATGATGTATAGAAGTTCAAAGTGGTGTAGAGTCCAGAGAAGGGTGAAAATCGGTCCACCTACAAGTACAAAGCTCTTAAATAGACACAAAAGATACAACAAATTTAATTTGTTTTTATGACATGTAATATTAATTAATAGCTACGACGACCCTTGTCTAAATGAAGTCATCATTTATTTAACTTCTAAGGTCATGAAAGCTGCATATTGATGGTTAATGACGATCAAATCGTTTCTATTAATTGATAAGTGACATTCCCAAGGTCGCAACCACCCGCTATCACAGCACATTCACAGGTGATTGATAGCTCACAAGTTCACAATAAGTTCTTCAATTAACGACCTATCCGTGTTGCAACGTCTTCGATAGATTCATCATCAGCATCTGAATGGTGGACTAAATTGGCTCCGTCACGCGAGTCACCTATTAATCTTGTTTTTGCTTTTGTTTCGTACGGGCTCTGATGTGGACTGATTTAGACATGCCTGGGCTATTTGCGATTGTAAAGCTTTCACTATGTTTTGCAACGCCGTATTAGCTTTAATCTTTTATTGGGTTAATAAGTTCAAAAATACGATTACCTCCCCTGACCTTTACGCTTGCTTAAATGCAAGTCGCCTATACACGAGTCTTCGAATTCGCAAACTAACTTTATTTTAATACCCTACTTTCACAAAATCCTCTGTTTTACAAATAGAGATAGGAAGCCTAAAATAGTTAATCGAAAATCATACTTACAATACTTCAAGTAATTAATTCATTCGTATACAGAATAAAAGTAAAAGCAAATGAATGATTGACAGAAAAAGTATATATGTTATAGGCAATGTGTATAATGCAGGCATTCTATACAATGCCTAGGAAATGTATAGAATGCCGAGGTTGCTTAGGCAATGTATGAAATTATACTTAATGTTTAAAGTATTTCACACTTTACCTAGGAAATGTATAGAATACCTAGGCATTGTATAAAATACCGGTTGAAGCTTAGGTAATGTATTTAATCGATTTGTCTTCTCCGTAATTTGGTTAGTTAGTTAGGTAACTACTGATCTTTTGAGAGCTTATCCTAATTTTAACTGTCTCAAGCAGATAGCGCTGATTAAACATATTGCATTTTATCGGTTGGTATGCCGTGTTTTTTGCGTATTGAGCGTTTGTCACATAGGAGTTTTAGGACAAACTAGTTTGGCCTAAGCTAAACTAGTTTTTCCGTCACAGGTATATATAGGTGGTTTAAAAAAAATTTACACAAATAGGACTCTTTTTTTAACTCAGTCTAGGGTACCAGGAAGTCCTGAGCTCGCAAGTACTACATAGTTTATCCAAGGCCAAACGAGTTTGTCCTGAGGGCCTACCATGAGTTGGCTATCGAAAACTTACGTACGTTAAAAACCTATCGAGTTGTTTTTTTCATACGGCCGATTTTAGTTCTTCGCGTAACCACCAGCGGCGCTGTACAAGTTTTTCATAGACATATTTACGTAGGCGATATCGAGTGCGTAAGTTTTAAACTCATGGTAGCCCTACTGAAATCGGGTTTGTCCGGTAACATCTAAATATATAGAGAAACTGACTGACTGACATATCGACGCACTTGAAATTTGGAAATAACGTAGCTAAGGTACCGTAGAGGTGCACTAAGAAATTAATCCCGAAATTCTTGCGGGAACGGGAATTAGCGGGAAAATCTTATTGTATGAAAAATCTAAAGCACTTAAGTTAGATGCTTTGAATTTGGCATGCAGGTACCATAGTAAACTTAAAGCTTAGTTGGAACAGAATATTGAAAAATTCCTACTGGAACGGGAGTTAGCAGGAAAAACTTTTGTATGAAAAAATCTAAACCGCGAAAGAAAGATGATTGAAATTTGGCATGCAAGTACCTTAATAAACGAAAAACTTACTTGCAACGCGATATTGAAAAATTCTCATGGTAATAGGAGGGAAAACCTTTTATATGTAATGTCTGTAGTTCACGCGAACTAAGTCGCGGGCACATCTAATGTATGAACAACAAATTGCAACTACATATCACTGTTCTTGAGTTAAAGATGGACGGATGGACCATTTATGGGTTATTAGACGGACTCAAAACCAATGCTACCTAACCCCTCTACGCAAAGCAATAACATATTATTTAAAATATACCGAGGTTAAGGTTGATTAACTCTGTCTGAATAATAAATAAATAAAAATGTTTAAGGTGCTCCCCGTGGTCGCTCATTATACACATTACCTGATGCATTTCGGGCATTTTATACAATACCTAGGCAATGTGTGAAATTAATCGTATTATACACATTGCCTGAACGTTTTAGGCATTGTATAGAATACCTAGGTAATCTATACAATACCGGATTATACACATTGCCTATAACATATATATGTACGTATAATGTATATTCTAGCAAATTGATGTCGGCATAAAATAAGCTTAAAGCTCACTTCGTCAAGTCTTATCAAGCGCAATCATTTCCATCCGGCGTAAAAGCAATTATGATATAATTTATCGTTTTATAACTTGTACCTGATAAGCTCTAATTAAATACGCAATAGTTGAGAGTCATTACTATTAATTGCCTTGATAACTTCCCTAATTATTTTATGACTTCATATTATTGCTCTTCTCGTATCTAATCTCCCAAAAAAAAGGTGATACAGACCCGATAGGGCAGATAAAAAGTATCGTACATAGATCAGACAACTTCTTGTGGCAAGATAATATATTTTTCTAAACCAATACGACCTGACCAGTATAAAGATAAGTAGATCCGATTTTTATCCAACCTTCTCAAAACCGTATAACCCCACTTTTTGCGAATGGAATTTAAAATGCGTTAGAATCAAACGACCAAATTAATCAAACCATTTTCTGGTATAATTATAAATTAATCATCGCTAGTTCGAATTGAAAATACGTGTAAATAAATGGTTTCAATAAAGTACATAGCCCATTGTTTGCCGCGGACGAAATGTGACCTTGTGGATACGAAGAAAAAGGTCAAGGCAGGAACGGAAGTTTCCTGCACTCGACACTTTAACGGCTGCCAATTAATTATAACAGCCTGTGGTCGTTCAAACAGTCGATATGTTTATTTAAGTTTTTTGGTCATTTTAATATCAGCAAACCAACTTTATGTCTAGTTACTATTGTTTACAGATATACACATTACGGTAATGTTCGTATTTATTTTCCATCGACCCCTTTTTTCCTTTCAACCAAGTGTCCTGAATGCAGAATTATGATTGTGTAAAACCAAGATAATAATTACACTACTTCAAATTGGTCAGAAAAGTTAATACATAGTTATACTTGTTAGATAAATGTGCCTCTAAAATCCATAATTAATACGGTACAAACAAGTCACTAGCAAATAAACAAATTAAACCTTATATTTATTTAGTAGATAAGCAAAAAAGTAAGGAAAGTGACACATTTGAAAGTAACTTCTTCTCAGTTTTATATATAGGATTATAACTGTAAAACGAGAAGGCACAAATTCAAGAATAAAAAACCGAAAACACTATAATGCACTTTAATTACAATGCGTGAGCTTTTAAAATGAGGCAATAAATAGGACTTGCCAACGTGCAATGCCTACGCCTAATTACGTTTATGGCGGTCCGTAAAACTCAAACTCAATTTGATTATAAATAAAAGCGTGTTAACAAAACGATCAATAAACATCGCAAGGGAATATAAATAAAAGAATAAGCTGTTTTAATTTAATGCTGTAGCAAGTGTAAATGAAAGGCTAAACATTATTTCAAATTAATGAAGCGCTCGATTGACGAATGTCCAACAACTACTAAGGTTCTCTGGCAATAAAAAAATCGGGCAGTAAGTAGCTAAGTATTTGCTACTCCTAATATCGCGGGTAGACCCATAAAGACTAATATTAATAAAAAAAATGTCATAATAACTTGATAAATTGAAGGAATGCACTCTCAAGACTTAACATAACCTTTTCTCTACTCCAATCCTGTGATACATGAATATTATACCTATTGATAAACGTAATGACTGGCCCTATGGAATAGTAGTTAGTGAAACAGAATCACTGCCTACGGTTCCATGAGTCGAGGGTTCGATTCCCACCCGGGACAAATATTTGCGTGATGAGCATCGGTATTTGTTGCGTGTCTGGGTGTGTTATTTATATAATTAAGTTCATTTGTGTATCCACTGTCGTTTCTGATATCTGTAACACAAGTGCTTAAGCAACTTACCACCGGATCAGATCGATGTAATTACGAGTATGTGATATTTTTATTTATATTTATTATATTATTTATATTATAATCTTTGCAATCCATCCAGCTCCATTTGCGACTGGAAACGTGATATACCTTATATTCAATACTTTATTCGTGAATGCCAAGGTTCAAGTTTAAAAGACCATCGAAAACACGTAGACGCCTATTTAATTTAAAACATGAACTATAAGAATCCGTATCAGTTGCGACTGTTGCGAGGAAACCAAAAGGTATCAGAAAAGTACGATTTCTAAAGAACTGCACTAATGAATCGCTAGCAGAAATATGTTGAGATTAAACTACGTGGTTTATTCATACGTAATATATGATTAATGACTTTACAGAGGAATTTTGAAAGCTTAACAAACAATAAGGAAAAAATACTTAACTTTTATATTATTGATACATACATGTTGCAGTTTCATATTGTAATGCATTATTTCTAAAACAGCGAATGCTATGGGTATTATACTCAATTTGTAATAACCTGTTATAACATTAAGCTCACAAGTAAGAAGGAAGTAATATCCTAACATAACTTCGTCTGGGTTCGAGTTGCAAACGGTCTTTAGCGTGCAAAATACACCGTGGAAACTGATATAATCACATAATTAAGTAAAATAGATGATTTATTAAAAAAGCTTCTCGTTTACTTGTTTAATTAATAAGATAAGAGAGACAAACTTATTTATGACAAAACTGTATCAGCAAAAGCAAGTTACTGGCGAGCCAGGACTATAAATATCAACTTACTAATAGATACTTGGGCTAACACGCACGGGGGATTCATAATGTTTGACAGCGCACGGTATACTAAAGTAGGAGATAATTTTTCGTAACATCACCTTGTAGCGGCTATATCTGAGATTGGATCTAAAGGTGATCACATGAATTCTTGGGCACACCGAGCGGGCTTGTAGATGTTATCTAAACATCTTAAATTATTGTCCCGAGCCAAGCTACCCGGCCCATCTAGCTAGCTAGCTAGATAGATATAAGCTGACTAGCAAATGACCCAACCACGCTTCTGGATGAGGCGCATATTTCTTATCTTCGATTTCAAATTTATTCAATGTTGTTCTTTAAGGATATTTTACTATCAGCTCGTTAACATTTTCTGCGTGTTAGATAGTTTCAAAACATAAACTGTGCGGACTGATTTTTATACGGATTATGCATGCTATCTCAGAAATAGTTACTTATTGTTTTACTTTTAACGCGAATCATTCCTCAAATACTGTAATCTTAAGAGGTACACGTGAGCACGTGGAGTTACAATACATAGAAGACGGTTGACAAAGAACGAAGAATGTTTAGAGCTTTTAGAGCATCGTGTAAAAGAATTCGAAACGAAACCTGTTTCTAGTGTTTGTGCGGCCGAGTATCCGTAACGACATAATTTGGAATAAAAAAAGGCCACATCCAAGACGTTTCGCAGCATTTTGTAAATGTGAAGCACGCATTTTGTGGTTTTATTGGTATCCGCGTTGAAAGCAAGCGGGCGCTCCCGCCTAATGCCCGGCGTAAGGTCAAATTACTAGCTGACGCTCTGCCGAGTGCTTAGAAACCTGATGTTCAAATTGCGTTGAATGAAAAAAGAGCGGACAAGCGCGCATCGGCAGAAGGAATTAGCTTTTGGTATCCGTTCAGTTCGAATAATAGATACATTCGAATATTTTATTATAAGCGCATTCTACAAAGCTTTCATAAAGTGCCTCTGATGTGCCATTATGCAGTGTTTCAAACAATCTAGGTCTTCCGACTTCTCTAAAGTACTTGCTAACTCCAACCAGATTGATTTGACATCAGACATTATAATTAATTTAATATTAAACATTGAAACTAGTGTAGTAATAAATTAAATCAATCATGTACAAAGAGTGTGCAATAAAGTTCAATTGGTCATTAATACTGACTCTATATCAAAATACTTAATATTTTAATTCAATTAGACAAAAGATCAAATATTAAATCGAAAAATATTATTTGGTTTGTTTATTCCCATCCCGTCTACGGGACCCTACAGTCGTTTTAGTGTGATTGCGAGTTTCCAATTGGCTTCAACGCCGACTATAGAGGGAGCTTATTACAGTGAGGCAAGCTTTGTACTTTTTGCCTTCCACGCTGACAATTTTCTTTGTAATTGAAATAATATCTATGTTTTATAAATTTAATTCACATATAAATATGGTTAAAGGGTGAAAAATAAAAAGTGTTATAATGAGACCACTTAATAGGAACATTATTTAAGTTAGACAACTGCCGAAGACAAGCATTTGTAATCACGATTTTTCTCATAAAGTGGATTTAACCGAGTATTTCCGGCCAGTTTACGGCTTTGAAGAAACCCTCACCATCAAAGACATTCTAAACACGTCTATGACAACGTCTTATGAATAGACATTCCTTGTATCATTTTATTACAATGTATATTACAGTTTGTACGTAAGAGCTTACGCACAGCATATTTCGCTTGCTGGCTAACTGGTCACTTTCATTGATGTCGCTTTAGTGATGCAAGCTTATTTTAGTTGGTACTGTCCTGCAAATGTTATATGTAATAAAATATAGTGATTGATGGCTGTTTCTTCTATGTGCATTATTTTCTGAAACAGCTCTAGAGATAGAGACTATTGCGTGATTTTAGCATACAGTAAGTGTGTTTATTACGATGATACTTTATTAACTGGTTGCAACTGTAACACGTAAATCGAGATAAAAACCGATATGTAACACGAATGCTCCGCACCATTATATTAAAATCACTCTTAACTATTAATTTATTATTTTCCTCCTTTTGTTTTTACAGAGGCAACAGAAATACATTACTTGTAATAATATGAACTGCATATCATACAGCCTCTTGATAGACAAACTGCTGTATAAAAATACAACTATGTAGGTCAATAAATATCTGTATACACATTGTAAACCTACCTGTAACCCTACTAGTTGAAATAAATATTTTTTGTATTTAAAAAAAAAAAAAAACATACAGACGGCGAAGTCTGAGTAATAGGATCCTGTATTTTATTCTTTTTGGTTCGGAACCATAAAAATTAAGTTTCAACCATCTGAAAGGGCAACAGGTGTCTTATGTAATACTATAGTGGGTGGCTCCACAGTCGGAAGACCTACATCGTATGAAACACTGCATAATGTCATAGACACTTACTAATTTAACTTTACACAAACTAGTTTTGTGCCATTAATATTCCGTTTCTATTAATTCTTGATAAGACTTGCAGAAACACCGCCTCCAAACCAGTTCGGGACGGAGCTTATTTAAGCTTAGAAAATTATATCCAAGCAAATGCCGTAACTTTTGGCAAATTTTTAATACTTTTTATATCATACAAGGAATTTGTGTTTTGATGTATCTGGTCAATAAGCTTTTGGATTTTGCCATCGACTCGATAAGAAGAAGAATAAGCTTTTAATACAACCGAATATAAAAGCTTGTTCAATAATACGAATGCCTATAAATAAGTTTAGGAGTATATTTGTGTATTCCACTGTTTTTTTTTGTTATTCGCAACACAAACTTTAAGCTTAAGCTACAATCATAGAATCAGAATGACGAATGTAATGTTGTGAGATATTTACTAATAGTAACGCCCAAAGAAAATCTAAGTATCAGACTTGTTTCCTGAGAAAAAGTCGAAATATTATCCATCCAATAACTATGACACCTACTGAGTTATTCGTGATTTAGTATTGTATTTATATCAATTTGTCTACGTATCTATTGTATTATCTAGTACTATCTAACGCTGTCAATATGAACAAAGCGCGGTGGGAGTGGCGCATGGGAATTTGATCAATTCAGTGCGCGTAACCGCCTCGCAGCGGGGTCAACTGGGAACACCTACAGCCGACGGTGTTGACAGCTGGGATTACCAGCACTGCAGCCGCTTTACTATTACGTATAAAACTATTTTTACACACGATCAACGAATACCTATGAAATCTTCATAACGGTAGCAAATCGGCCTAACATTACGTTTTGCCCAAAATGTAGAGGATGCAAAGTTAGACCTGGTAAAAGTAAGTAAAGTTAGAGCGCATAGATAAAGAATCTAGACTCTACATGAGATCTGAACACTTGTTCATAGATTTTGATTAAGGTGGAGTGTAGAGCTGGTTAGTTTAAACGAATTCTGTCAACTTTTTCACGTGGTCTTCTTCTTATCGTGTGGTTGATGAACAACCTGGTGTCAGAGTTTTTAAACCGCCCGTAGGCCTCTGACATGGCTTCACACACCGTTGAAAAATCTCTCAGGTGTGCAGGTTTCCTCACGATGTTTTCCTTCACCGTTAAAGCATCGAATAAGACATATGAAGTTCAAATTTGAAAAACACATTGGTACCTGGCGGGGTTTGAACTGGCGACCTCTCGCATGGCAAGCAACGACCTTAACCACTCGGCCATCGACGCTTTTTTTTTTCACGTGGTAAACCATGTAGACTCGAGATTTTTACATGAAATGGTTTTTGGTGGAATGCTGTTTCTGCCAAAAATAACACAACTATTTTTTTTCACCTTTCTACCCTTCACAATATATTATATCTATTCTGTCTTGCGCAGAAACATTAGGGGATAACATTAACAAAATTTGGAGCAAAATAAAGGAGCTTTTTTTTTTCAAAATGGCGCCCAACCGCCGAAGCGCCGACCGGCGCACGCGTGGGCGCGCGCCCGCGGCGACCTATCTCCGTGAACAAATTATAATTTCAAAATCCGCCATCGATTTATGCGCACGCTCATCTGAATAAAGCGATGCCCCATTTTACGCTCTTTATCTTACTGTTGTTTCTCGACTTGAAATTCGATGTTTACGTTCGAAGTTTGTGTTGTGAATAAGGTAAGAAAATAATTATGGGCTGGCTGTACATTTTTTTTTTTTTTTTTATAATAGGCAAACAAGATGACCACACTCCGCCTGATGGTAAGCGGTAGTGAGATCCAAATATGAGGTCGACAGGCACAATAGATCATATTGCGCCTGTCGCACTCACCCTGAAGGCCTGCTTAAATGCCGTTTCACGCCCCGCCTGAAGAGCCCGGGATCATAGGAGGGAGGGAAAACATGAGCTGGAAAGGCATTCCATGCCTTAATGGCACGGGGCAGAAATGAAGAGCTGAACCTCTTAGTCCGAGCCACCAGCGACTGCATTGTATGTGGATGGCAACGCTGTCCTGCACGTGTCGTTCGGGAGTGGAAAGGGGAGGGAGGGATTAGCTGAAATAGCTCTTCAGAGCATTCCCCATTAAAGAGACGGTAGAGAACACTAAGACCGGCAATGTCTCTACGTAGTTGTAGAGGCTCCAGAGTTTCGGACACCTCTACATCACCGACAATACGGATAGCACGTCGCTGCAACCTATCGAGAGCGTCGAGCAAGTATTTTGCGGAGCCATCCCAGAGGTGACAGCAATATTCCACACATGGGCGAACTTGTGCCTTATAAAGAAGGCAGAGCTGCACCGGTGTGAAAAATCGCGGCACTCTGTTCAGGATCCCCAGTTTGTTGGGAGGCTGTTCTAATGACGCTCTCGATGTAATCCCGCTGGTTCAGGTCGCGGCGAACATCTATGCCAAGGATGCTAAGGCTATCCTGTATTGGTAAGGGGGTGCTCTGAAGAGTAGGATGGGAAAGGAAAGGAGACACTTTACTAGAAAAAACACACACCTGTGTCTTCTTGGCATTGAACTCGACAAGATTGCATGAGCCCCATTCGGAAATGCGGTCCAAGACCCCGTCAAGCTCGGCGACAAGAAGGTTCCTCTTTTCCTCGGTTTCGGTCTGCTTTACCCCAGGTCTTCCAAAATAACGTGCGTGGACAGTGCTGTCATCTGCATAGCAATGAATGTTGCCTAGTGACAACATGTCATTGATATGCAGCAGAAACAATATCGGCGACAGAACGGAACCTTGAGGTACACCGGAATTAATTGGGTGGAAACAGGAAGTGCGTCCGTCACAGAGGACACGAATCCTGCGCCCCTCCAAAAATCCCGCAATCCATTCGCATAAGCGAGGTGGCAGACCGTATGCCGGGAGCTTGGAGAGAAGCGAACGATGCCATACACGGTCAAACGCTTTAGCGATATCAAGGCTAACTGCCATAGATTCGCCGTGCTTCTCCATAGCCTCCCCCCAGAGGTGCGAAACGTACGCTAGAAGATCACCCGTGGACCGTTTTGGTCTAAAACCGTATTGACGGTCATGCAGCAGCGAGTGATCCTCTAGGTAGCGGATGAGCTGGGCGTTAATAATCCGCTCAAACACCTTACCCAGTACTGAGGTTATAGCTATGGGCCGGTAGTTGGCAGGATCAGACCTGTCCCCTTTTTTGGGGACAGGCTGAACATTCGCCTCCTTCCAAGCCCGGGGCACGATGCCCGAGGTATATGAGAGGCGGTACAGGCGTGTGAGTACTGGAGACAACTCCGCTGCGCAAATTTGAAGTACTAACGCTGGAATACCGTCTGGGCCACTAGCTTTCCTTACATCAAGTGACTGCAACTCAGCACGTACATCACATTGCCTGATTCGGATCTCAGGCATATGAGCACCGCAATCTGGAATTTTAGGCGGCTGTGCTCCACCGTCATCAATGCAGGAATTGGCCGCAAAAAGATTGGCAAGCAGATCTGCCTTCTCCTGCGGCTGATGAGCTAGTGAACCGTTAGGATATTTCAGCGGGGGCAACGAAGGCAGACAGAAGTTGGATTGCACATGTTTAGCCAGGCGCCAAAAGGAGCGGCTACCCGTGGGATGCCTAATAAGGTCCTGGCCAACACGTGCAACTCGCTGGGCATCTGCTCTAATGTAGGCCCTTTTGGTGGCCTTGGTGGCTTTGTTATAGGCTGCTTTGATTGAAGTAATATTAGGATCCCGGAGTGCATGAGCCCTGGCCCAGTTGCGGTACGCCGTCCGTTTCAGTTCAACGGCTGCGGCGCACTCACGACTGAACCAGAGATCATCTTTGCGACCGCTGGTGACATCAGTAAATGGAATGTAATACTCCATTCCAATACTGATCTCACCCGCAATACCGCCTGCACACTCCGTGGGAGCACTTCCTCCAAAGCCGCTCTGCCCCCAAGGGATGGATGCGAAGTATTCACGCAAACCATCCCAATCTGCCGACGAGTAGCGCCACAGTCTCCGCGTCACCTCCACGGGTTGTGGGGGAGCGGTGCATGGCACTGTTGCACCCACCAGGCAGTGGTCGGAGGACCCCAGTGGGGCACAAACCGACACTAGGTACCCCGATGGGTGGCTCGTCAGCAGAAGGTCTAACAGGGAGGGCGCTTGACCGACAATATCAGGCATCCGGGTGGGCTGGAGTACCAGTTGTGTCAGGTCATGCGTGAGAGCAAATGCGTGGGCGGCCCGGCCAGCATGGTCTGTTTTAAGGGAGCCCAACCAGGTGTCATGGTGGGCATTAAAGTCCCCTAAAAACACCAGCTCGCTATTGGGGAACCGCGCCTGAGCGATGTCTGCCGCCTGACTCAGATGGTCAAAGAGTCGAGTTGTCTCGGTGTCACCTTTATGGGACCGGTATATGCACACGTAGACTCTGCTCACAGAGCCTAAATCCACGTGCACACCAAGGATGGAGAGGGATGGGTCTTCGAGGCAGTGAAGACGGACACAGCAGACGTCCGCTCTGACGAAAAGGCACACACCCGCCTTGGGCTGGAAGGACTCTTCCAGCTCATAGCCCGGATATCGAAGGTATGCCGTATCGGCAGGGCAGCCAATCTGAATCTCCGTCAGAAACAACATCGCAGGCCTCGCCGTCTCGAGGTGTTGGTGGACGGCGTTGAGGTTTGCATGGAGTCCACGGATGTTAGTGAACTCCACCTCAAACAGCGAGGGGGTGGGGAGTTGGGATGCCGCTGTAGGACGATGTTGCGTTGGTTTTACTGCCATCGATTTTAGAGGGAAAGGGGGACGTGAAAGAGAAGACCATTGCTGCGGCAACAACGAGACAAAGCGTGGAGTCTCGCATTGGTATTGAGCTGTGCAGGTCGGAGTTGGCCAGTCCGCCGGACGGAAGGGCCCCCGTACCCCCCCGGAGGCGGACACGCCGGGTCCCACTCCGGGCACCACCCGGCACGACGAGCCGCTCCGGGATTATGCGCGACCTGGTGGGGCAGCCTTCGGGGGTGGTTAGTCTCCGTCGGGCCCCTGTACTATGCCGCGGGCGGCCAGCGGCACCACCGTTTCTACGGGTCTCCCTGGCCGGCGGCATTACACATATCCAAACATTATGACATTTATATTCTTTCTTAGGTTCAATCCGTGACGTATTCGACAATTCCATAACATAACCATGCAAGTACACTCACTTATATCATAGAAGAGACCTCTAACTGCAAAATTCTTCTATCTAATAGCTATTCTGTGAGAACTGGTCTAAAAAAGACAATACCCGTCCTAATCGTAAGCACTCACAGCTTTTATGTTTTCGTTTCATCTGAACTCGTGAGCAGAAAATTACCATTGAATGACATTAACAGTGTGCAATGATCCATTGCGATTGAAAGAAACGAGCTCCGTGGAAAACGTTTACGGGAAAATGGCGAGACAATTATACAATGCTACCAACTAGGTATGTATGTACTTTATCCCATGTTAGTCTGGAGAGTCCGCTTGGCCCGGGATATAAACATCATATTATATATGATATCACAATTACTATCTAAACCAAACTATGCGTACCTTACCTTATACCTTAAGCTAATTATCAGTAGACAAATTGTCAACAAATGCGTTAGTAAATTGTAAGCCAGGTATTTATTGGAAATTGTAAAAATTTTAAAAAGCTTTTAAGAGTAGGTCTTAGGACTTTTACTACTACTAGTAGTACTAGTCTTGGGGTGCAGTAACCGGACATGGTTATGTCTACAAACTTTCGTAGAAACGTCATAGTACCACATTGTACAGTGAATCAAATAAACTTAAATAACTTCCTACGCTCAAAGGAAAGAGGTAATATAGATTTATTCAAAAATATGTAGGCCTAACCCTATTCTAGCATTCTTTAAAATAAGTGCATAGTTGTCGTCATTAGTTAAACTTAAGACCTTGGTACGGACAAAGCTGTTTTTAAATTTAAAAAATAGCAAAGGACGCCAACTGTAGATAATTTAAAACATCCGTTTGACTTTTAAGATGCGCTCTATCGATTTAGGCAAATCATTTGACGGTGGATCGATGTTGGATTTGTAAACATGACAAAAGTACAAATATTTGAACATTTTTTTTTTATAATAAGCTAAGACTCCACTGGTCCGGCGCTTGCCGCAAAAATGGTCCCCCCTGGCTCCGGTTCGTACAGTGCTGATCCCGGAACGCGACCTGACCGAGAGAGGCCAGAGTCACTTGACCAGAGTCACTTAACATGCAAATATTTGTACTTTCTTCTTAAACTATCCTAGTGTTTTATAACTTTAATAAATACATCACAGTTATTGTTTCGATTCCGTTGTCATTTGAGAATATACAAGCATAACTTATAACATAGAAATAAAAAATAATCCTAATGTGAATATGACGAGAAGTTTTTCTACTTCTCATAGAGATTTGTTCTCTTAACTAGTCCTTGCGGATCCAATCACGGATGCTGCCAGTTCATTGTTTTCTCACAATTTAAAATGCCAAAGGTCTGATATTACCAGCGCTAAGCTACGCTCAGCCTTCAACAAAGGAACTCGCATAACGGCGAGAACACACTGCCTGCACCTGTTCGACTACGCTTTGATTAACCCAGATTTGCTAGTACTTAATAACTATTGGTTTCTACTGTACTCACTTAGTGCCTTTGTAAAATATCTAACATATGGTTTGTATAATAGAAATGGTACCGATATTACACACGAAACTTACCATCACTTCAAACTAAAGTTTTCAAAATTCGATTAAGATGGCCCTTCCGATAATATTAAGCCAGGCACATTTTTAAAATCTATGATTATAATGGTTTATAAGACCTACTGATATTTCATGTTATCATAACGCAATCAAAAACGTGTTAAAGGCAATCCAATTCTATCCAACATAACTATTGCAAAACTTTTGATTAATTGAAAAGTAAACTAAGTACATGACACTTCATCTCAACATGATTGATTTCACGGCACAGTAGTGAAGCAATGAGCTTTTGAGTCGACATTTTGGTTGAATATCAATTACCTTCACAGTAGTAACACATATTACATGGTGAAGTACATACCTACATACGTATGCATAACTGAAAGACAAATCAATAAATCATTTAACTTATACTTCCCATTCATTTATACGCTAGATTTCTACCTACTTACCAACTTCAAGCAAACCTGAATATATAAGGCAATATTTATCATTTGTTGGTTATTTGATGATAGAATAAGATACAAAATCTGAGTCAGCTCCTAAGCTTTTTATATCTCTATCTTAGTTTCTTACTACTAATAATTATTTATTAATAGATACACATGAGTACAAAGATACCAACGCATGAACTGAATACATGTTTCAGATTAATCACGATAGAATGTGAGGCTATTCGCATACCTCCCGTTTCCCGTATTTGCTCGCGATGCTTTACAACCGCACATACGTATTGCCTTATTATAAAACGCGCGCAGTTAAAAATACTTTATCTAACTCTGGGAATAGCTCAACAATCTTCGAAACGAGTTACGGGGAGTCTTGGTATTCCCAGGGCTCCATTAGCGTCTATCATTCTATATCTGCGAGTGGCCGAACGAAACCTAAGGGCTGACAATCGACGCGTCGTCACATCTTATGGTGTAAGATAAAGTCCGTCATGCACGGCATAGAGTTAAAAGCATTCGTAAATTGCGAACAACTATTGACCTGACATTGGTTATAGAACTAATAGTCCAAGAGCTGGTGAACCCTGGGAGTAACGGTCTTCCTGTAAGGTTAGAAATTTGTATACTGACGGTTTATGGCATGCTAAGAGCAATAGCCAAGACCTGGCAGGCGTCAGCCCTGCACGTCATCAGCCCCTTTATTTTTCAAACTGTTAAGTAAATGGGGTTTCAAAACTATTTCCTGTAAGTTTGAAAATTTAATAGAATAAAGTTATTTTATTATACATCTTAAAAATAAATTGACAGGCGATTACAATAAGCAGAAGTATACGACAGGTCAATTAGAAAACGCACAGTTGATGAGTTAAAAAAAACTTTATCCTGTATACTTGAAATTTTTATATGTTTTTCAATAGACTTCTCAGAGTAAATATGTACAATGCCAGGCGGTTTTGAACAGCATAAGACCTTGCCAGGCGAGGGGACAGCTGCTAAAGGCGTGCGAGTGAGAAGTGTTACATGAACGCATACAGTAAATGTAATGTATTTTATTATGTTTTATACAATGTACAATCGATGAAATGCAAACTGACGAATAACAATACGTTAAATTGTAAACAGTAGGTTATGGTTTACAAATTTTCGACGGTTCACAATCTTGCTAAGTAGATAGCAATCAAGCGTTATTTACAATTTTACCGTGACATATACATGTGACACAGACAATTTTATATTACTGCTCGGAAACATGGACCATCTCCACAATAAGAATTTAAAAATCTATATGGAATATGGCACTAATAATTGTAAAAAATCGATAAATATTTCTGAACTATATACAAAATTGGGACCTTCTATATGCCAAAGCTAACCTGGATTTCAAGCATTAACCGGTTGCTATTTCAATCCGTCTTTTTCAAGAAGAGATAAAGAAAAACCATTCCAAATATTGCAAAAATCGAGTATATATCAGAAAGCATTCAAATAATTAGGAAACGCAGAAATAGTACCTACAAAAGAAAGAAAAAAAAATCCCGATACTAGAGAAATTTGTATTCCAAATGTATGGTTTGAAATCTTCAAAATTAAAAATGCACGATATGAAAAGTTCGTTGCTACGTTGAACACAATTAATCCTAAAGTGTTTATGCTAAAAAAGTAGTAAGCTATGATTCATCGAATTTACCACCCTGCCAACGTGAACTACATCAACAATTGTTGAGAACTGCCTACATTACAAATATATGGCGAAATCAAAGAACCAACAATTCTTACACCTGAAAATAACGGTAAGAATTGATAATCGTTACGATTTTAATTGGTTTGAGGGGAAAACTTTTACAAGAACATGCTGATACTGCCACAGCACAATCGACTGGAACTGAGGAATGCATTTCAGGTAACATACAACTATTTTATTCTGTAACATTTAATATGCAGTCCTATGCGTTGAACTTGATATTTAATTCTCAACAACCATATTGATTCATAAAAAAATATTTTACTATTTTCAGATGAGGAAAACATTGTTGAAGAATCAGATGATGATGAAAACACTGATAGCGAAATTTCGGATGATGCTGAAGAAAATGAGTGTTAAAAATAATGTACATTGTATAAAACATAATAAAATACATTACATTTACTGTATGCGTTCCTGTAAAACTTTTCACTCGCACGCCTTTAGCAGCTGTCCCCTCGCCTGGCAAGGTCTTATGCTGTTCAAAACCGCCTGGCATTGTACATATTTACTCTGAGAAGTCTATTGAAAAACATATAAAAATTTTAAGTATACAGGATAAAGTTTTTTTTACCTCATCAACTGTGCGTTTTCTAATTGACCTGTCGTATACTTCTGCTTATTGTAATCGCCTGTCAATTTATTTTTAAGATGTATAATAAAATAACTTTATTCTATTAAATTTTCAAACTTACAGGAACAAGTTTTGAAACCCCATTTACTTAACAGTTTGAAAAATAAAGGGGCTGATGACGTGCAGGGCTGACGCCTGCCAGGTCTTGGCTATTGCTCTTAGCATGCCATAAACCGTCAGTATACAAATTTCTAACCTTACAGGAAGACCGTTACTCCCAGGGTTCACTAGCTCTCCAGCTATAATGGCTTATGGTTATGATACGTTATAGGCTTTAGTGCCTTTCGACTTGACTCGTTTATTTGCGGGAATCGAAGGTGGAAGAGAGTGTTACTTTTTCATATAAATGTCTGAGAATAGTTAGATCATGACAAAGTAAATGACTTAAGTCATGATTTATCCAGTTTCGTATTTTAACATGGCAAAGCAAATAGGAGTGAGAGAATTCTAAGTTCCCATTATACCCTAGTGAATATAGTCAGTAGAGTCGGTATAACAAAAACGGGTAATATTGTGCACTTAAAGCGTTTCTTTGAGATTTGTCCGCTGCGTTGAATGCATTTTAATTGACGCATTAAGGACACATTTATGCGTAGTGATCCCGACCCATCTTTCTTAAGTGTCCAGGGCATATACCCTGCTTTCCCTAGTTCATGGTTGACGCTACGTGCCCTCTGTGGCGACTACTTCCGGTTCAAATAATAAGTGAAGAAACCGCACCTGTCACATTTGTCACGTTGCGTTAGCACAAATTAGTCGTTGCTTCCGAGTCTCTTGTAAGCACCCACAACATGTCCCAGCCTAGTTACACCTGCATATCCTCGGAACATGCCCAACCACTAACATAAGTAGAGTCCCAAAGGTGATAGCAGCTCGCGTTTTCCAAACGTGTTCCATCACATGTGAACACTCGTGAATACGTGATAGTGCTTCTTCCTTCCCTCCTCTTGTTGTGTTATACCTATCCTTGTCCATCTAAACCTTTAGGCGGTTATCACGCAGCTTCGCGCTCCGCCGCGATACGCCAGCAGCAAATATTGCTATACGTACCTTATACCTCCACGCGGTGACAGTTACCCAGTGTGTAATCTCTCAAATACGTAGATAAAGGCTTTACATGCAAGCTAACATCCTCGCCTTACTCACCTCATGCGTAGTGTCCCCTCGATGGAACCGCTCCTCCGTCTCCCTGACATGCTCCGTCACGTTCCTGGTCAGCACGCGCCGGTCCCTGCTCTCGCGCACCTTCCCGTCAGGGTTGGCCACGACCCGCGAGCTGACCTGCACCTTGGTGCCGGCAGGTGCCACCGCGCCGCCGAGAGAGTCCAGGCCGTCCAGTTCTGTTCAAAGGGTTACTGCTATAGTGTATATTCGTCGTCGTTGGTCGACATAGTAGTTGACCAACCCGCACGTGGCCAGCGTGGTTGAGTTAAGGCCATACCACCCTAGTTTAGGGTAGGCCTGTGCCCCAGCAGTGGGGACTTATATGGACTGGTGATGATATATACGTAGTTATAAGAGAACTGCCTGTTTAGTCTAGTGGCGGCAAGCGCATTGGCCGGCGCAACGGATGTCGTAGAGGCCGATCTTAATGGAGATCAGGCAATTACGCAATACTTAGGCAATATTGTACATACATAAATTCACTGTATGTTCCCTCAATCTTATAGTTCGGTAAGAAGGTAACCCAACATGTCATGTCATGTCAGATTATCGTCTCAACTATGAGAGATCAGGTGCAGGACCACGGGCTCGATTATACGTACATTCTAAAAGAAATTTAAATTTTGACAAACATAGTTCTAAGAAGATAAAGGTACGTTAAGTTAAATACATAGACACTAGACTATTTAGCAGAGATAATCACCTTTTAAAAACTGATAGATTGGGTATCTCCATAATACATTTTAAAAATCCTGCCAATGGAACACACCCATTATTTTATTTCCAGCGAATTCTAAGTCTGTGCTTAAATTGCTTCAATGTTTGGGAGTCCTAATCACTATTTAATGACACGCCAATATGTTAGCTGATATAATTATATAGTCTTCTGAAATGAGATGGTAGATTTGCCATGGGACATGGATATTAACATAATCCTGAAGATTAGTAGCAAGTAGGTAAACTAATAAGTTTTTTTGTGATAAACTGATTAGGAACGATCCATTTGTGTCTGTCCTACGTGCAAACCTACAACTATCAATATACCAGTAGTTTTTTTGTGTACTTATTATGGTGACTTAAATATTTAGGTACTAATATTATGGCTTAAACCACTTATACAGTGGTACAACATAGTTATATTACCATCAGCTGGAGCCCCGATGGCCGCGTCGGTGCGCCCGGGCAAAGCCCCTGGTCCATTTTCAGCTACAGGCTCATCAGGTACTCTATGCTACAAATAAAATACAGGATTATTTACATCACAAAATAGATATGGTATTTAAATAATGGTCTATAAATATCCTATCCAGACCATTTTCGTGGTGTTTGGTGAAAATGATGTTGATGACTGCTTGGTTTCTGGGCTAAGTTGTTAAAGCACTTGGGTTGCGGATGTCAGAATTAACAAGGGTATGCCCAAATACTATATTAGATGTAAACATACCCAAAAACGACAATTACCTACTAATTCTGATCATAAGTACAAAATTTGGCCCATGCGGTTTTTACTCGCGAAATGGAACACGCGCGGAAAAATTTTAAACTTCTTTATTTGGTTGGTACCTCTGTTTGCTGAAGGTTGGTAGTGTGCGTGTCTTCGTTGACGGAGGTGGATATCTTGGGCCCGGAGTCGCTCAGGATCTTGCCGTCTTCCAGCAGCAACTCGCGCTTGACCCTCGTCGCGATCTGACGAGTCGTCGTCACCTCGCTCGTCTTGCGAGTCACCCATTCCTCTGTAACATAATTATGTTATAACCAAACTTTTGGACGTATTTGGGACATCTCAAGGTATGTTTCTTATGGATGAGAGCCTCCCTAGAAAGTCCCGTATTGATTTGCTACACAGATTGCAGTTAATCGGTGTATTCTAACTTTCTGGAGTTATTTTCATAATAATGTGATGATTTTAAGTAATTTGTTTGTATCTCATAATGTATGTAAGTACAAGAGGGGGGCGCAGAAGGCGAAAGTTATACATTTTTTTATACCTTCTTTTGTAGTAGCTATCGTATCCCCAGGTTCAGCCTGCGAACAAAATAATATCGATTATTATTTAAAAATATAGATAAATAAGGAAAGTCCAAGCAATATTGTAGGGAAATCAGAATAATTTAAGCAAACCGTTTTTTACTTAAAATATTCCCGGTGATAAAATTCCCGATGGAAATAGGACTGTCTTCACTAAATAGGAATGCCGAATCTTTGTGCTACAGATAAACGCATTAGCGCCATCTCTTACCGAGTAGCTGAACCGTGTAATCGTGCTATCCGCCTGCTCTGACGGATCCGACATAAAACGTAGCAGTACTCGCGGTCGCCGCTTGATGGCGCCATGATCACTTATTGGAAAAACTGTCACCATGAAAATACATAAAATTCTCCACTGGGCGGGAAATTTTCACAACACAACACGAACTTTATAACCTTTAATTTTACTTTACATTACACATTTTGTACACTTCACTGACAAAACCACACATCACGATTCAATTTATCTACTATAAAAAAACATTAACGCGTGAATTTTCTTGCAGGAAACTAGCAATAAATTGGAAAATCGTGCAACCTAACTCTTTGTTAGTAATTGACTGAAGGCAAATGAATAGTTGGCTGTAATATAAGTAATGATTGGTCGGATTAACATTACATTTTGGTTTGCGTTACTGTAATAACTCGATGAGTATTCCGATTGTATGCTTTGGCTTCCGTTGGGACCGTAAGACAAACACAAAGGCAATGCAAGGATGTAGATAATACGTATAGTTAGCATTAGAAGTAGGTATTATATTTAACGGTCAGTAGATCTTATTACTAAAACATTATAAGTTCCCAAAACACGTTAGGTAGATTAGTCTCGAATACCTACCTATAGTGCGTTAAAGAAAATTACAATTTATCCATCCATAAAATATAAAAAAAAGTCATAGACGAAAATAATGCTTAGGTATCACTACAAATGTGCTGTACCTAGTCGTCGTATTAATAGTGACTAATATCCAGGTTTTGCTGAAACCGTGACCTTAGGTCATGCCGCGCGAATACTAACTTGTAAGTGCCTAATTAATATTCTTAGGATTTTATTGATAATACTCGACAATCCAAAGGCTGGTCATATTGTAAAGTTACCTACTATTAAATAATCCTTATTTCCTCGATTTCTGAATAACACTTTTTTTTTAAATTATGCACTCCAATAAATTCGAACTCTTTAATAATGACGTCTCATTAGTATTCTTATAAAATAATAGAATATAATTAATACAAATTTGTTTTATTTCAAATGAATATACTAATTAATTAGGCTTCATTATTAAAAAATAAAATCATCCATTGAAAATTTCTATAACTTATACCTGCACATGCAAATCCATGTAGAAAGAGTTCCCTAATAATAATTTCTACCATTCTTATCGATCAACCGACAGCGAAAGTTTTCCCATTCAGGCGCACTCCCGCGGGAAAGAAGGGAAAAGAAAATCGGAACGTGACTCTCAAACCGATTAGGTTGCATTAAATATTTAACATAATCAGAAATATCAAGGCACAAGAGAGATACTAGGTACTTCAGGAGTATTAAGATATGAATAATCTTAGATACTTACAACCGTAAATACCATAGGTCTTTACGGTTTCTCGGCAGTCAGGATCGTTTTTCTTTGCGATAAATTAGATTTAAGAGCCCTCTACCAACACACTCCTACTATAAAATTCCTCATACAAAAAAGTTTATTTATTTATTTATTTATTTATTTATTTATTCATCAAATCTTATCCTATCCTTACAGGCTAACTTAACCTAATGCGATAGAACAGACTACACTTACAATTCAATTAAACTACATATAAAAAAAAATAAAATAAAAATACAATATTATGTTACTATTTACACTTGCACAATTATTATTAAACTATAATTATATAATGCTTTTATACTTATTCTATCTACTTATAGCTAATAAAATATAACGTACATATTGCGAATTCCCTCAGAGAACACGCAAAAATGTCAATGCTGTCGTGTACTTTATTAATTAAGCCCATTGTGCGAACAATGGGCGTTTTAGCCAGTAAGTTGGTTCTGTGTGCGGGCGCAGCCAGCAGGCCCGGGCGCCGCCGCCGCCACACGTACCGGTCGGGCGCGCTCAGTGGCAGCCGCTGCAGCAGCTCGGGGTGGTGCGCCAGCCCGCGCAGCACACGGACCACGTGCAGTGCCAGCGCGTACTCGCGCCGCACTCTCAGCTGATTGTACCCTACCATACCCAGAACGAATAAAGTAGGGTACATCAAAGGGTACAACGGGTACACCCCATATAGTTTGAAGTACAGATGCCTAGTGAACTTGTTCTGGACCCGTTCCAACATGACACTGTACTTCTCTTCATGGGGAGCCCATATGACTGCGCTGTGCTCTAGATGACTACGGACTAGTGCATCATACAATACCCGAAGCGTTGTTATATTCGTAAACCCCTGTGTTTGCCTAAGTACGAAGCCCAGGTTTCTAAACGCTCTTTTGCATATCTTCATTATGTGGTCACGAAAATTTAGGTCTGGTGTCACATACACCCCTAAATCCCGGACCTGTGATACACGTTGCATCGGAGTCGTCTCTACCTTGTACTCGTAGGTCACAGGGGTCCGCGCGCGTGTGAACGTCATCACCGAGCATTTCGACGCATTGAAGTGCAGCTTATTTTCCCGGCTCCACCTCACCACCCGGTCAATGTCTTCTTGTAGACGTTCGCAATCCGAGCCATCCTTAACTTCGAGCAGCAACTTAAGGTCATCTGCAAACAATAAACACATCCCATGTCTGACGACTTCCGGCAAATCGTTTATCATTATGATGAACTCGAGTGGCCCCAAGTTACTGCCCTGGCTCACGCCCGACCTGGTGAAGTACGGTTCGGATTCGTAACCGTCGAACTCGACGTACTGCCGGCGACCCTCCATGTAGCTGGCGAAGAACTGCAGCAGGTGTGATGTGCAGCCAATGTCCGCGAGCTTTCCCAGCAAGATGTCGTTATCCACAGTATCGAACGCTTTTTTAAAATCGAAGTAAGCTGTGTCGACCTGTACTCCGGCATCGACCGCCGGCACCACCCGCGCCATGAAGCTGAGCAGGTTGGTGGTGGTGCTGCGCGCCGGCCGGAACCCGTGCTGAGCGTCCGCCAGCCGCGCCGCCACCTGCGCCTGCAGGCTGCTCTGCACCGCGCCTTCCAGCACCTTGGCCGGCGTCGACAGCACCGCCACCGGCCGGTACCCGCTCACGTCCGGACCCGACCTGCCCTTGGGGACCGGGACCACCCGCGTTAACTTCCACCGCGCCGGGAACGTAGCTCGCTCTAAACTGGCGTTAAAAATGTGGAGTAGTGGCTCCGCTAGTACCAGGCCGCAGTCTCTGAAAAGAAACGCAGGTATACCATCCGGGCCGGACGAGCGCTTGGGTTTCAGCTTGGCGAGCGCGGCGCGGACGTCCCGCAGGTGGAGGCGCCGCAGGTGCACGCGCTCGGCGCCCGGCCGCGCCGCCGCCGCCGCCGCGCGCGCGTCCAGCCGCGGCGCCTCCGCCGCGTACACCGACTGGAAGTACTCCGCAAACGCCTGCGCACACTCACCCTCCCCGAGTTGCTGGCCGTCCTTTATGATAGTCTGTCTGTTCACTCGACTTTTCTTTGAATCCACATACTGCCAGAAAGATTTAGGATCTTTTGAGAATCGCAGTTGAATTTTTTTCCTATGCTCCCTGTGTGCTATTCCTATCGATTTCTTTATCCGCGATCTACACTCGCAAAAGGCTTTGTAATCCTCCTCCCTCTTTGTCTTTTTATAGCGTTTGTGATATCTAGCCTTATTTTTTATGTCAATAATAATATCTCTCGTGTACCATTCCGGGTATACGTACTTGGAATTATTATGGTTTAATTTTTTACGAGGCACACACTCATCTAAAATACAGTACAGTCTATCATAAAAGAAGTCCAACATCTCGTCCAAATCATTCGTCTCATACATCTCACTCCAGTCCGCCGAGCACAGCGCCGAGTACAACGAGGCATAGTCGGCCTTATAAAAGTTCCACTGCGGCCTAGTACGCGGTGCGCGGGGCGCGCGGTGTGCGGGGTGCGGGGCGGGGGCGGGGGCGCGCGCGGGCCGCACGCCGAGCGCCAGCGGCGGGTGGTGCGCGTCCGCGGGCACGAGCGCCTCGCCCGCCGCCGCCACCGACACGCTGCCCACACCCGCGCTCAGAACCAGATCTAATTGGCGCCCTAAATGATTCGGCACGGTGTTACTTTGAGAAAATTCGCAATAAGACATGAAACATTCGAAATAATTACTAATATTTACAGGACAAGAATACAAATTAAAATCTCCTATTACTAATACCTCCTTATATCTATCACATAAATTTTCTATTATTCTAAACATAAGCATATAGTCGTTTTCCGTACTACCCGGCGGTATATATACTACACAACACAGAAATAAAAATCTATCATACAAATGAACCGTTGCACACACTAATTCAAAAACACACGCGTCGAGCGACGCGCCCGGCGCGCGCACCTGTCGCAGCTCGAACCGGTGTGTGGCCACGAGAACTGCGCCTCCCTGCTTGCGGCCGTCCGCTCGATCGCAGCGTAAGATTTTGTATCCCTGCGGAACTATTTCTGCATCGTGGATAGATTCGTTACATCCTGATTCCGTGATTGCAAACAAATCTGCATGAGATGATTGAATGTTGTTCCTAAAATTATCCAATTTTGTACGAAGACCTCTAACATTCTGGTAATAGATTTCTATTTGTGTACTATAATTTATTGATGGAACTTTTTGTAGGTCTCCGAAACCAAATCCACTCATTTAATTCAGCATTCATTGGCCAATTTTCTGCATTACTCAACTTATCATACATGCTTTCTGGCACTCCTATTCTGAAAGATGAATAACCACGATCCGTTTTATGAGTAATTCTTTCTATTTCCAATTTCACATCTTGACCACATACACTTTTTACATGCTCAGTCAAGGCTTCTACTTTGGTATCCGAATGTAATCGCCATACATGCAAATACTTCTTCCTTTCCGTAGCTACAATTCCCTTCAAATTTGTGTTCCTGCCTACAATGAAATTTTTTGTTTGGCGAATAGTTTTTTTATTCTGGACGGTCTTCCATTCTCTCTCCTCATTATCAACAATAATAACTTCGCTTATTTCCTTATTAGACTGGATTGAGCAAGCCGCCTGCTTAAGCATTTCTGTCGATTTCGTGGCCCCACCTTTGTTTACAATTTGCGTATTGGTAGATTTTCGCGTGCCCAAATTCGCTTTTTGTCCGTTAACCGAATTAGCCTTTCTGATGATAGCGACATCTGAATAAGATCTGACTTCATGTGATGATGATGATGGGGAGACTGTGTTTTGGGTCGAGGTCAAATTCTGTGTTTTTATAATTTCTTTAGAGTTAACTTTTTGTTCAATGACCGTCATAATTTTTAATAAATTTGCAAGTTCGCTTTTTGTTTCGGAGAACTCATTTTGCAGATACGAAATTGCCTTCGCTTGATTATCTAGCCTAGAAACAATATCGGAATGAAACTTTTTGAGTTCCGTAAGCAATTCCGAATCTGCGTCTCCATCCAAGATGGTCGGCATGAATGTAGTCCGGCTCCCTCGCTGGGTGTTGACATAGCTCTCAGGTGTCACGACGACTGCGCCAGTTCTCACAGGTGTATCCATTATAGAAGAACAACCAGCGCTGCATTTATCCGCCATAATTATTTGAATCTCCTTCGCTGGCGTTGTTTTAACGGCCGAATTTCGCGCGACGCTCCCGCTCCGCCGTGGTGCGACAGAGATGAATTATTTGTCGCGCAGAGCCCGTCTCTTTCCCCCGAGGTGGGGAAGAGCCTACCTCAGCTTCACCGGCACACGCGATCTTGCACTCGCGAATTTTTTGTTCACAAACTTTCACTCGACCTTAGTCCTTATTGCACTTATTGTTTGTACATATTTTTGACATTATTCCTTGAATTAAATCTCCAAAATTTGGGTAATTTACGTAAAAGCGTCCGTACTCTAGCGTAGCTGGATACTGACTACAACTGAAGTTACATACAACAAGAGTGATTCATAATCAAAACTCGCAATCCGAAACAATTACTCAAGCTAGACAGTTGAAGACTCATCCCGTCAACACATATCTCGGCGACAAGTGACAAATTATTACGTTACACAGATTGATCGGCAAGATACCACCAGCTGACGTTATCCGATCGGGTTCCACCATCGAGATGATCGCAAAAACTCGCGATCGATTGATTGATGTCGATGTTCTCCGCTCGGCAAAAACACAAGCTTAATTAAGTAGCTACGTATCATCGGGGAGGTGTAATCAATTTGTTAGAATTGCTCGATTCGATACGGTTCTTCAATTCGTTTTGTAACAGCCGCATGTAATTATTTTGGTTGTCGTACTTCTTGATATTTAGTTATATTGATAGCCCATATCAGTACAGGCTTAATTATTTTAATTAAATTATTATTGTCCACCTTGTACCATACACATAATTAATTTCAACATTTAAACTATAGAGTCCTACCGAAAATGCAAACGAAATAGGTAATACGTCTCCAATTTTTCGTTACTTTGATTAACCTTCCATTATAAGATTATAGAGTAGTTCTTATCCAGGCTCAGGGTCCCCGATTTGTAAAAAGCTTTAATAAAGCTCGAATGACGAAGAAAACGAATAGAATTGTGTACTGACCAATTTTCACGTTATCTACTTTTTACGTCATAAAATATTATTGTATTATACTCTATACCTTCGCCAATTATCCGCATAACAAACACTTCATCTACCCAGTCCTTGTGAAGTGACATCTACGTAAGGTAATTCGCGGGCACCAAGTTCACGGTTAAATTTGAAACAATGGTTTCACACTTATTGGTATTCGCACTGTGTATACTTTACAGTCTTGAGTAACGTCGGTATTATTGTCTTTTTATAGCTAATAAAGAGAAATAGTACGTGCTACTTGCGATAGATTAAGAATACAAAATTTAATGGCTTCACATCCAATAGAAACGTAATATGTGTGACGTTAAATATCGATAAAGCAACCGCGAAATTTCCAAGTCATGTCCTATTTGATTCGTACCTACTACTGAAAAATGTACGTATTTATTTATTTATTTATTATGGTTCACAAACAGATTACTGTGATTACAGGAATAGGTAGGTTGTAACTATTGAGCATAGCCTAGACAGTATTCCTAAGCAGTGTACACAGTATGCTTTGTGTTTACATATATATTTATTAAACTAATTGATATATATAGAAGGTAGTACTCAAGATTCTTCAAGTTATTCAAAATATTCATGCGTTAAAAATATGGAATGCAAACTGAAATGAATGGAAACTACATATTTGAAATGCTATTCTATACTAATCCGATCTATAACTTCGGTCTTCCGGTTTCCATTCAGTGCTTAGTATTAAAAAGTTGCAAGTTATAGCGACGGCAGCAATTATGTCACACGTGTCTTTGCGAAGGGCGCGCCCTTGCGCCGGCGAGGCCGCTGCAAGTGACAAATGCACTCGCTGCAGCGGAAACACGTACAACCTATCATAAACGATACTTGTTAAAGTAAAAAACTGCCTTTAATATAGGATGCCGCGGCCGTAGGAATCTTTACATATTACGTTTGAAGTAAGTATATTTTCAGTTTACTGTGTGTTAAAATGTAAATCTCTGAATTTGTACAGTTGCTCTGATCCAGATCAATTACCAAATTTAGTAGTTGACCTGATGTCTCTTATTTCTACGACCTAGCCTAGCCTTTCTATGACCAAATCCGGGCTAATCTACTCGTAGCATTATTGAGTGTTTTGGGTATTACTTGAGCGAAAACGTCCTATGTATTCCCTATCACTCCTACCGTACAAAAATACTAATAATTATTTTAGACAGATTGACCAAACTGAAAACTGAAAATTGCCTTTTGCTTCCAGCGAGATAACTAACCCTCGGTAAAGTGGATTAACCCGGCGTTACGTGACACAACGATAATCGTCATCAAACCTGTGAACATATATAATATAATGTATATTCCCCAGATGGCAGGCACAGACGAAGGCTGCGCCCTCACGACTAAGGCCGCTCATTGTCAGCACAAGTGTGCACCGATGCAGCGTTGTGCATCGGTTAATCGGGTCACGGCAATCGAACAATTGGATGCTCGGAAACACCGATATAAATAGTCTCGATTATGCCTCGGCATCGTTCGCAACGATTTATTGTTGGAAAATTAATGGAGCACTTTATGGTGGAGCGTGGTAACTCAATCGTAAAAGCCTTGGCCTTTGGTCTGGAGGTCATAGGTCAGCGTGTACTCTGCTGTTTGAAAATCTAAGCACCAATTTTGTAGTTAGATGTGGTTCGAGTGAAGGTAGCTTAATGAGGTAATGTAAGCTGGTAGCTACGTAATTACAGGGCATGTGAGGGTTGACAATTTGTCTCATTAACTTGCATGTAAGACAGGTACTGGTCATTATATTTAATCATGATTTTGATTCGTTTAACAAAACAAAATAAGGAATTCACTGCCAGAAGTGATCTAAATCGAGAGATGCAGTCTAGTCCTCATGTATGCATCTATTTACTCTTTTATCCCTCATTTTATTAATGATTTTCCTATATATTACTCGATTTTTACACTCTATAGAGATGGGAAGGCGTAATGCTCTACCATAGATAAAACGATTAGTAAAGTAAAGAGTAAAGAGCACAGTAAAGAGTCCGCTGATAATTAATAATTATCTAGGGATACAATTCAATTTCATAATATCTCCATGCAATAAATACTCTTCATTTTCGCTATGATAATATCAGTGGCCACAAAAGTTGTTTTTGGCACGAGCGCCCGCAGCGCGGCAAAAGCGCTTTCAATAATGCCCTTCCAATTATTCGAGCTATTCAATTAATATTGGCAATGTTCAGAACAACGGGCGGACCTTGCATTCAGGTATTACACGCGCTCGCGGCGGTATCAGGAACTATCTGAATTGCACATCAATAAAGACCACATGTTTGGGGTGACTACTCGGCTGCCGTAACGCGGGACTTAATTGTCCGTGAATCCAAATATCCATAGCAAAAACCCTACTAAATAGAAGGTATTAAATTTTTGGGTCTTCAATGCCTTCTTAATTATAAAGAGCTATCCTATCCGGCTGCTTGAAAAACAATACGCATAGGGTGTAAAGCAAAATCAGTTAAAAAGTAGCCTATTTAATAGTCCTTGTATGAGTGTATTCAATGTAATTAAAATCCGTTAAGTCGTTTTAGCGTGACAACGCCACCACAGACAGCGTTATTTTTTTTTTAATATCTTAAGGAAGTAAGTAATTACATAGCTCAGTAGGTGTACAGTTTTCTGATAAAAAAAAATTGCCTTTTGCCTCAAATTTACCACGGCCATTAGTAAACTAAATGTCCGCGATAAAGTTTACTCTAAAGTTATAGTTCAAGAGATTTAAATTTTAATAAGTGTAAAGTATAGATTGAAGTTTGACAAACCCTGTAAACTTCGCTGTCTCATATGGCCCCTATAACGCGCGCTCGATACAATGCGATATTTTAGGCAAGTTGTGGACAATACAATATTAAGGGCCGCTAGCCAGTGCAAGGTAATGCAACTAGAAATAGAATTAAATAAATAAGTTAAGATATCGTCGACGACATTCTTAGACTGGATTTTGATGTATTGAAGATTTTTGTATGTGTTCTAAAATTGGTACTTTAGTGTATAATTTGTACCAACAATAATTTTAGCTTTAAATAAATAAATATAATATTTCTTATTTCTATTTTACACTTTGTCTGTTATAGAGAGTGATAGAGTGGAAACGTGAAAAGATGATAATTCCACTGTGTGTGTTGGCTACGACATCTGTCTGCTGCACATCTCCGCTCAGATTTGCTTTGGGGAAACAATATTCCCACAACCAATATGACTGGTTCCCGCACCGGCACAACTCATCCGTTTAGCTCCCTCGTCTGTTTCAACGTTTAAGTTTACGTTTTGTCATATTTTCAGTGTTCGTATTGCGATTCCATACCGCCCGTGCCGCTGGCTTCGTAACAATATTTACCAATATGAATTCAGCAATATTTTTAAATAGGCGTGTATAACTTAAATATATCAAATAATAAGACAATTGGATGAGCGACCAATACGGTGCTAATAGTACTTCAAAAAATTTTAAGTTTGAAGACTTAAGCGAGTCCATTCGAGTTGATCTATACTAATATTATAAAGCTGAAGAGTTTTTTGTCTATTTGAACACGCTAATCTCAGGAACTACTGGTTCTAATTTAATAGTTATTTTTGTTGGATAGACCATTTATCGAGGAAGGCTTTAGGCTATATAACATCACGCTGCTACCAATAGGAGCAAAGAAACAATGTGTTGTGTACAAAACAAATGTGTAAAAAAAACGGGGGGGGAAACGCGGACGAAGTCGGTTAGCTGGCACAGCTAGTAATTTATTAAGGGATACATACTTAAAAATATTAGGCAATAAAATTGACATAATTTAAAGAGGGCTTTAGTTTTGTCATCAAACATCAATTAAAAAGTGAAAAACATGGATTTGTCATGGAGAAATCTAACTTGATGTTCTGTGACGCACGAATCGTGTTCACACAGTTTCATGATCATCATTCAACCTCAGGGTGGCAGACTTTTGTGGCCCGTGCCTGATAAATAAGTACCTACAACCCATTATATTCTTAAGAATTAGGCGTAACGATGAAGCTAAGTGGAAAACGATCCTTAGGCCCGTGCTAATGGGGAGCACCGCCTTGTATGCGCCGTTCACAATGGCCGCTATCGGCCAGCATCGCAGCCTACGGATCACTGGGCACCGACCGACCGACCTGCAGTTACTGCAAATTAAAATATTGACGGCGATGGCCTAGTGGCTAAGGCTGCCAGTTTTCATTCTAGAGGTAACCAGTACAAAGCCCGTCTTTAGCAAACTATTAAACATATTTTTCATATGTGCTATACACCTTTGAAGAAATACTAATAAAGGTTGTGTGAAGTCGACCAACGCGCACTTGGCCTGCGTTGTAGACTAACGCCTAATCACCTTAGATTAGGAATGGCTCGAGCTCCTTGGTGGAAAAAATATATAAACTAATTATGAGTAGAAGACATGTAATTTCTGGAAAACTTAACATTTTCTAAATGCCATCGAAGGTAGCTTGGGATGCTTTGTCATCTTCACAATTACAGTGTATGATGATATACTTACTTCGAGAACAGTAACGTATAAACTTTACAATTGATAGCCAAACACGACGGCTCCAACATTCCAAGTATCTCAAAATCAGATCAATGTGAACGACATGATCTGATATCAAAGCATTTTTCATCTTAAAAGATTACATCGAATTCTCAAAATGTTACGGGGCCAGATCGTAATGGCAAATAAAACACACGTGATAAGATGAAATTAGCATAATTATATGAGAACGTCCACAAAGCCGGTATCAATCAGTTCCAAGAACGCCAGGAAACCGACATCATTACTTTTCCTCGAGATAAAAATAAGTATTCCATAAAGTCAAGGTACGCTGTCAACACTCGCAATGATTCCGTACCAAATTAAAATGATTGGTGGTCGCTGTCCTGTCGCTGGTCGCTGGTTTAAGCTATTGCATAGCTTTTATTGTGGGCTTTGAGCGCGGCGACCGAACCAAGAAATTCCGTAACGAATAAAACCTCACAATCGTCTAACGTCATTTCAGTTCGGTAGACTTCGGCACGGTGTTCGTGTGCGTGCGATATGACGTATTGTACGACTCTACGAAACTCGCACGAATCGAGACGAGCTGCTCCGAAATCGGACGATGCTATGCAATAGCTTTACCGCGGCAGTCTCCGAGTGCCACACGTCTTTTTTTAATATTTTCCGTGCTAATGGCATTTTAATAAAGCGTATTCGGGATTTAACTTGTAAAATTTGTATAGGTGTTAATTTTCCTTTAGAAATTTAAAAAAATCTATTATAACCATACCAATATCAATTCATTGGATTATTAAGTGCAAGGGTACTTAATATTCCAATGAATTGGACATAAGTACATGCATAGAATTTCATAGTCAAAGAATCAATCCTGTGAAGGTTTAGTTCACTCCCATATAAGCGTGGGACCCGAAATATAAATAATGATTCAAGTGGCCAATGCCACGACAGCGTCAGTGAATAAGATCATTTACAAAACTTGCCTCAAAGGTCACTTACAAATATAGTAATGTGGATTGCCAAAAATGACAGTGGTAAAACGAAACCGAATTGTACCGCCTTGACTCTTAAAGGTCGATACGCTGGGTTGGTAATGATAGCAAGACATCATAATGCTACGGGACGATCTACCATTGATCCCGAGAAAACTGTTATGAACTGTAATAAAACAGGTGAACAGTTTTGTTACTTTTACCCTTAAATGGTAAAGACTATAACAATAATAAATAATACTCATTGATCATCTCATACATTTGATCTGATCCCGTGGTCAGTAGCTTAAGCACTTGTGTTAATCTAATTTTGGTGCTTTTACCATGTATTATTTTAGCTGATTTATTAATCTATTTAAACTGGAAGCATTATGTACGAGGTATGTACATTGCGCAAGTTTTTTCGCATTCATGGCTACCTACTAGTCTTGTCTATAGCCAAACGTGTGATTGACAGCATAATGAATAATGCAAGTTACTGCCATGACACTAACCAGACGTTTATATCCTTGAACTTGGTAGACACTATTTTGCCAAATTCTATACTCTGATGCTGCTATTATACGTATTAGGTTAACGATGAATAAAGAAAAAAAAAGTGAAATGTTATGAACAGTTCTAGGAATGGAATCCGCGATGAAAGTTCAACGTTCTAATCAAACTAATTAGCAACAGCGTATAACACATGCAGCATACAACTTAGCTCTTATGTTTTGAAAGGTAAAAGCGGTCATCGAGAATCCGTATCTTTTAAACTATGTTTTTTATGCATGAAGTTTTATTCTAGTGAGTCGAAATCAGTTCAGGAAAATGATTTATTAGTTACGTTAACACGTGTTACACCGATCCATGCCCGAACGAACACGTGTTTATTCAGGCATGAATTTAAAAAATCACACCCATTTCGCTTGCAACCCTGATAAGTGTAACCTATTCGAAACTTTTGGCAATAAGTAGCTATGTATTTTCTACTGTGTCATCCATCATGTTCAGTCCTATTGAACATTAATAAAATGAAACGCGAAAGTTTTACATCATCAGTTCATAATTTTTTGCACCGGCTCGGTATCGCTTTGAATAATGACCCTGTCTCTTGGTCCAGGAGTCATGGATTCGATTCCCAGATGGGACAATTTGCGTGATGAACATCGGAATTTTGTTCAGTGTCTTCGTTATATTCAGAATTCAGAATATTTGTGAAAATCACCGTTGCGTCTGTTATCCGTAACACAAGTGCTTGATCAACTTACTTCGGAATCGGTACTCGCGTGCTTTAAAAAATTTACTCTATACAATACATAAGCGATTACTCGCGACCACGTATGTGATGTTGTGTGGATGTGTCTGTCATTTTCCGGTTAACCGTAGCTTTATTTCTTTTAGTTGCCTTTCCAATTTCCCGCATGTGTTAATTCATTTGTTTTGTTTTTATTCCCAGTTATACAAGTTGCATCAGAGCGCAGCACAGTGTTTTCTAATGGCGTCGAAACCGAGAGTGGACTAGAGAAGCATTGTAACTGGCCCATTGACCGGCCACCTGACCCTTGGGCGCAAGGCCGCTCGCTCCGTACACTCGGCTGGGCCTGTACTATTATGAAGGAACAATGTCTTTTTTTTTTAACTTCTAATCCACAGCGGCCAGTCCCTTAAAGATACTTCGAATACTGAGATTATGATAGAGGGGAACTGTAGCTGCCTTTGAGCGATAGTCGTAGAACGCATTATGGGTAAGATATGTGACACTTTGAATGCAACAATGAAAAGTAGCGTTCTGTAACTCAGAGCTATATAACATAGAGTAATTAACACGTCTATACATGCTAAGGTTAATTAGCTGGTCAATTAAATGGCGATTAAAAACTAAAAACACCTTAAGCGAAGTTCTGAGAAAGCAAACAAGTTGCACAATAAACAATCTCAAATTAAATTGATGGTACAGCATTTCAGCGTTAACAAATACACTGCCAAACCTTTCTAGGCGCCTAAAAAGTTTCTGATAATAAATTTTATCAACAGCCAGCCGTGTTCAGCAATTAACAGAGAAATGTGAAGGAAGGGCCTAGAGAGCGTTGGGCAGGGGACTGACCACGATGAAAGTGCGGCAAGTGGGTCGGCGACCGGCCCGCGACCCGCAAGGTCGCCGCTTGTTTACTATCGGGCCATCATCGACCGGTCAAGCTACAATTGTACAAGGTGAAAATACAAATACAGGTTGGGTGCATATTGGGCCATCATTTTTTTTTCTAACTATCTTACGATGATGGCTTGGAGTAACCTTGTCATCATCACCGGACTTGCGGGGGAGCGGATGGCTCTCACTTGCGGGGAACGGGTGGCTCTCATTGGGCCATCATTGACCGGCTCGGCTTTACTTATAGAATATATAGGTACACTGCGTCCCTACATGGGGAGCGGTTGGATCAAGAATATTTAAAAGGCCAACAGCCAGTTTTGGTTGCTGAGCCAGCGTAGTAAGAAAATAAAAGGTATTATTTTAACGTTACTATATTATAAGACTACTTTAATAATACCCTCCTATTTTTTTATTACGACGGGCGTGTAATCGATATTACCAGAAGTTGTTTTAAAGAAATTAGTGAAGTACGTGTATTATTATTATACATATTACACCTCTATTTATATTCACAACAAATTAGATATCAGATTTCCATACAACACATTTTTTTTCAGAACAAATTAGGTGCGTTGCAAATTAACTGATTGGGTAATCACGAATACCTATGTATTTCACTTTATATGTAAAAATGGCATTCGATTTTAAAATCATTATGTTAATCTTTTTCCAAACGTGTATTAAACCACAAATACGGTCATAAATTTCCGAGCATGTCTATTAAGAATCCAGCTCATGTTACGATATTTGACAATCCAAACGGAGGTTTATTAGCCAATTACTTCCAATAGAATGCCATTCGCTATTAAATTGAACTACTAAAGTAAGGAAAATTAATTGAATCAGTTACATGACCATGATTTATAGCAGATATTATCATTACGGCTCTACCTAATAAGTACGTGATTAGTTAGTTTCCTTTTCCTTAAAATGAAATCGCGGGTTAACGATTTCCAGTTTACGAAAAGGTAAGCTGAAGTAGTTTGTACGATATAGAAGAAGTCAATGTCCGATACAAGCAAGCGACATATCAATACGACATACAAGTGAAATATGTGAGTCAACCTTTGAGTAAACCTCACCTATTGTCACTGGCAAATAAAAAGACTATCTCAGTGAAATGTAAAAAATGGGATTCTTCATTCAAATTATTTCCACACATCAATTGTCTTGTCTTGTTTGGTAAATGCGCCATCTAACCACAACTATAAATAGGTCTATCAGGTATGCCGTATCTACAGCAGGTGCAGTAGTGGATGTGAGAAAAATTCACTCTTGGTGACCACTGGCACCAGCTTAATCGAGAAGTCGGCACTCAAATCCCTAATTATCATTTCAGTATCTGACTTTAAGACTACGCGACTGTACGAGTAGGTGTATGTTAAAAGTATTGTACACTTATGACTATGAACTTAGACTCGAAGCGTTCGCCGACATGCACTAAACACCAACAATGGTTTATTACGCAGTGTTATTGTGTAGATTATATTATTGTGCATAATAGACGCGAGTTAGAACGCTCAAGCATAAACGCCGTAACCATACATTTTGATTTAGGTGGAAAATTTATAATCTTGCTTGTCCGAATGCCTTGTCCCGGGTATCTTGTCCGTGACCACGAGCGCAGTAAAGAGCTCGAAACGTCGGGTTTCTAAATAAAATGTTTAGAATTATAACAATACACGCGAGTTTAATTCGTAAAGTTTTATTACAAACTAGTGGTCCCGGCGAATTTCATACCGCCAATACTATAAACCTTCCCTGGACTATCACGAACATTTTAAAACCAAAATTACCTAAATCGGTCCGGGCGTTCTCGAGTTTTAGTCAGACTAACGAACAGCAATCCATTTTTATCTATAAGTTATTGTATAGTGTTCGCGCAAATAATATGCAAAAAAAACTGTTATCAGACAACTATTTGCCCCGAGTGGGGATCGAACCTACGACTCCTAGCGTAAAAGACAAGGGCTCTACCATACAAAATGCGCCCATCGAGCTAGTTAAAAAAGCTTAGATAAAAAGAAACTTAATGTAAATTTTAATAGCATTAAAAACAACAAATAAAAATATAGAAACTTGCTATCAAATGGATGAGTTATGCGTAAAATTCCAAAATTACAAGTGCGCATTGGTAAGTGCCCCTGACTCTTGTCAAGAGTATGAGAGTCGTAGGTTCGATTCCCACTCGGGGCAATAGCGTGACGAACATCGGGGTTTGGTTCCGTGTTTGGAATTCTGATTTTTATACTTTTAGGTATATTTTTGTATACCACTATTGTTTCTGATATCCGAAACACAAATGGTTAAGCAACTTGTTTCGGAATCGGAACCAGTATGTGATGTTTATTGTTTCCTATATAAATGTCGGCTGACCACTTCAAACCACCTCTACATTTGCCGATATCTGTTGTTGTAACGACGGCCGTCGTTCGTGCGTGTTGCGAACGCGTTTTTGTCGTCCACTCAGTTGTTTTGGCTGTTTTCCTGGTTGACTTATTTGTACCGGCCTTATTTCGTATGAAAATGACACTGATTCAGTTTGTCAGTATGAATCAGCATGTCAAAGTCGTTATAATAATATGTAATTTGAGATAATCATTCGCAACACGAAACGAATAAGACAAGTGTCATAAAAACTCATTTTTACGATTCGCTACCATTTGGTACTATAAAAAGATTCTTGAAAATCATTGCGTAGGACAGCATTGGCTTGATCGTACCTACTTAATACATTCTGAAGACTGCCCTACATACCTTACTAATAAATGCGAAATCAACTCCGTCAGTCGTTGTTTCATGCCAAAAGTACTGAATGAAATTAGAAGAAATGTTATAACACAGATATGTAGTAGGTATATAGCCACAGAATGGACAAGGGTGATTTTTTTACCCACTCCACTATATTTTGCTGCACGAATACGGAGTCGGGAGCGGAAAGCTATTAGTTAATTAAGCTTTATCTGTATCTACATATGATGTACCTTTCCGAACTGTATCAGTCAATGGCTCTTGCAAAGTAGAGCATTGTTGTTATGTGTGCACAAGTAATAAGTTAACAGTTACGTTCTCAAATACATCTTTAAAATACTTAATATTATTTTACCTACACAAATTACTATTTATATGTTTGTTTTATTTATATCTGTAATTGAAATAACAACCTTCAATTACAAACACATTATACATAATGTAATGTAATTTTCAACTGATAATTTCATTAAAATACTGTTTAAGAATTTTGTCATGTGTCCCTAAAATACAGTTGAAAACTGTCCTTGCTTTTTTTACCATCAATTAGTCCTAGCATAATCCAAGATAGAATATAATCTACTTTTAACTAAATTCGCTATAAGGAAGTAACATCTTACTCGACAATAACTTCAAACAAACCTTAGTTCACAAAGAGCCAATTACCTATAAACAAAACCCTTAAACCATCATAAACAACCAATTACTTAAACTACCGGCTACGCAAACAAAAGCCTTATAAGTAATAGTAGCATTAACAGGTCGACCTCAGGCACACTTGACTCGCATCCTTGCATGTAACAGATCCCTGCGCCGGCGCACAGCTCAAGTGACGTGACTCAGACGCAAGACGATCCTTGCGGCAAGGTGACTGCACTGCCCAATCGTTGAGGACCAAAAGCTAGACGGTTCCGGCTAATCTGATTTGTAATTGATATATTACCAGTTTAAATGTCCCTCTAAAACAAAAAACGATCGTGTTACGTGAAAATGGTAAAAGATTCAAATTTGAATAACGAACTTAGTTCATTTTAGTATCATCAGGCCATACGCGTTACCACCGACAGGAAAGAATCGATCCCAAACGCTAGGGCGATAGGAGCGGTTAACCACGCTGTCCACTTCAGACTATTTTAGAACTTCTCCACCGATATGTAGGTTCGCTTACGATGTTCCTTTTCTCCATAAGAGAGTCTAGTAAACATACGTCTGATTTTTAAATTTGAAATTTTATACATGACCCATAACCACTTAATGAAGGTTTTCCTACTATTTAGTGCTTCCATATCAGAGGTCAGTCCGCTGCTGGAAAATTAGTTCCGCAGCGCACAATTGTTTAGACCTCATATTATGGATTTCCGGAATTTCGATCAGACCGTCTAGTATGAGCCCCTCCCAAAAGTAATGTTCCCATAAATATGTCACTGATATTTGTTCAATGATAAATGTATTTTGAATACCGAAATCTTTTACGGGCCATTCAATGTTTGGAGCGGCTTTAAGTTGAATGCAAATAAAAAGTGAACAATCATCGTAAACAATATTTTGACCACTCATTGCACTTGACAAAGTCCTTGACATAAGTGATGGGCGTAGAAGTGTTACTGAATTTTTCATGCAGCAGATATTAAGTGTGGGAATATACATAATCCACTCCAAAAGCTTGATTCTTTTATTAAGGATTTTATGCTTCATAAATCAAATCTAATAATGGTATTTTAAACCTAGATGATTTGACGATCGTCCTTAATTTTATTATTTTTTATACGAAAAACCACCAAATATATTGAAGTTTAGTAAGTAGGTAATCAATAAATCGAACAAAATTAAACGAACCGTTACTCTCATTTTGATTATAATGTTGTAATCTTCGCCAGGCTATAAAGCTAATCAAGCTTTGCGGCCTTGAGATATGCCGTAAATAAACAATACTACGTTTTTTAATTTGTGAGACGTCACATCTTAACGATCCTCATCAAATATTTGTTCAAAGTATATCCGGTGATTTCAGACCAGTTTTTTTATATTTCTTAATTACCAAACATATACAAAAGAGACAGACCAAGGCGAGGGAATCAAAAGCTACACTAATCATCACATATTTTGACATTGTAATTGATATTTTTTATAAACATCAGGAACGAAATAATTAACTTGGTCATCAAAGAAACAATCATTCATGGATAACAAAAAAATTCATTGCATGTTCGTTCATAGATACGTATGCTGCATCTTTGTTTCAATTATTACGACGGATCAATTCTTTATTGCTTTGTCTTGCATAGTTTAATTATCTTACACCATCAACACGCTATTATCTTCTTTAAGGTCAATAGCACAAAAAGAACTAGCTTTGCTAGTAAAGAATAATACTAAATTATTTCTTACAATATAAAATTAATCCAATTATGACAAGTGCATATTTCGTCGGTGATCAAAAAAATGCACAAAATAACTTACAACTTATCATAAATAAAAAAGTTATTGCTACATATGTTATTAAACCACATTTTAATTTATACATTAGGAAACCAACCGAATAAGTACTAAATTGTTTTACTTAACACCAATAACACAATAATTAATACGGTCAATAATTTTATAACTATGTTAAGGAGTGTTTTACAATAAAATTACAAATACATTTTAAAATAAGTGGCTGTATAAAAATAAGTTCATGAATTGACCAATGAATCTGGATTTCCTATTGCGTCAGAACATCGCTGACGAAATCCGTTTGACAGCCGAGTGCAGTTAAAACGTCCTACAAACTACACATCGCAATCGTTATAATAAATCTTCCGTTAACGATGGCGATCGCAATACCACGCAACGGCATCGCAGATCTATCTAAAGTTAAATCCTAGCTTTCCCTATTAATCGGTCGCACGAAATAGTCGCGTAGAAATGCGGTAGTTATCCGGTATTTACATGGACCGGCGCTCCCACGGTGCAAGGTGAACCGGCTATTCTTATATCGGTCCCACAATTAAATGTGCAACAGTGAGACATCTCTTACCCTTGAGACAAGCAGAGCCGTGCGTCACAGAAGTGCCCTGTATAGGGGTGAGACCCATCCGCTTCCCCGCAAGTCCGGTAACGAGGCTACTCTAAGCCATCATTGTATATCAGAAAAAAACATAAGTTCCACCCTAGAAAATCATACTCAAACAAAAATTTCAATATTTATAATGGGATCACCTGCCAATCGTCAAATATTTGTATCCAAAATATAATACATATATAAAATACAAAAAGTTAATTATATGGTTTTTTATATTCTTAGTAATATAATTAATAATTCGGCAACTTCTTAACATGAAATAACTACTTATTTAAAAGTATCCATAATACCTACGTATTATGGACACTTTTACTATTTGAAAGCCTGAAATGGTCAGTGGACTTTACTAACAAATAGTTAAAGCATTTTTGCACATTTACTTTTAATAAAATGCCTTTTCAAGAACTCATATTAATCCAGCCACAATCTTTTGGTAATAATTTTAAAATTAATAACTAACTCAAACAAAATTAATGAAGTTCCAAAAGCGTTTCTTGTAAGCAGTATATATAGCAAAAAGAAATATTATAACCTACCTGCTGAGTTACAGACTTAAATAGGACATACTTGTTGGATAGATGATGGCAGTTACCTTACTTTACATGATCGAGTACACTGTACAGCTGTATATTGTATCGTTGTCTTTGTACCGAACTACTCGTGACGTACCCAGGCTGACAACGGATGGTGTTGCGTAACGATCCAACGACACCAATTATACAATCGAAACAATATCAAACTTCACTAACGCATGACAGGACAATCTGTCTTGTTGATTTGTTGCGTTGCGTCCGATTTTCTTTCCGATTTTGTGATTTTCTGTTCCGTAGAGCGAAGTCCGAAGGTGATCTTTAATGCGTTTACGATCGTAAAAAATATGTACATTACGTCAATATAATACAGTTTTATTACTGTTATTTTCATAATGAACAAAAATATTAAAAATATTTATTTGTAATATATGACATCAGTAAATAAAATATAAACGTAAATCAACATTGACGGGCATCTTTTGTCATGTGTGTGTATCACGCAAAGCTAGAACTAACTCCATGATAGAAAAATCATTAATATCACAAAACAACGTTTAATAACCTACCATGCGAATTTATATGTACGAATTTTGAAGTATTTTTATTTCTTAAACTAAATTCATCATTGTTTTCATATCACCGATACAAAATAAAACATCAAAAAATTTCACAAAATGCAAACATTTAACAACATTTTAAAAGCCGCACGCATAGTCATCAAATAATTTGAACACGCGAAAGAAAGTTCAGACGGAACCAAATATAAATAAATGAATCTGACCAATCTGTAGGGTACTTAAATGGTTTAATCACTCAATCAACATTATTAGTTGCCCGCTTTTCTTGTAATCGCCCCTGAATCATCACGTGAGAAATCGTACCAAAAGATTGAAAACGCTAACATTAATTAGATTGCACTCAATAAATATTCAAGGTTTCCTCACAAAGAACCGTTATTGCTTTGGGTTCGCAGTATAAATGTTTATCATTGAGGCCTTGCCTATCAATCACTGATTTTAAATCAGCATTATTGTATAATAAGTTTTAACACACTGTTTTTTTACGCTGAAATCTGTTATCACAATCACGATTTCTTTATTGGCACTGCATAAATTCACGAAACTTCACACTTATGTCAGAACACTTAGCACTGTTCGAATATATAATATAGTATGTATATGTATTTTTTGTCGTAGAATTTCGTAAAGCAAGCGAGCCGGCCCGCGGATGCTGGGAATCGCGTTACACTACTAAGCTATTGTATGCAGGTAGATTGTACTATACGTCCATTTGCGTTATTATGGACATTTTCCATTCACAGTGGGGCAATAGTATCGCTCGGTAAGTCGATGCGTGATGTTGTACCGAAGAAGCGCGAACTACAGCTCGTTTCGGCAATATTTGTATGTACAAAACTCATGTCAAGGAGATAACGTTAGCAAATTAGCATAACAAATCGATGTATAATCGTGAATATGCGCTTAAGAATGTTACCAGTTTTGAAATTGAAAACGTTTTCACGCGATTCCGTTCACTGAAATTTCCAATATTCCACGGTTATCTGAGCAAAACGAACGGTTAGCATTGAAAAAATAAACATTTGCTTTTCTAGGTTTTGCAATCATTTGACGAGGTTAAACCATGTTAAATAGGAATTATTTTTATACGTAGTATCTATATTTTTGTATTCAAAGAGGGATTTAACCATTGATAAAGTTTATCAAATCCTACATATAACAGACCAGCTGGTTTCCACGTTTGCGTTGAGTTAAATAAGAGGTTTCATACTACACCATACTATCCCCATATAGATTTTTTTTGTCAATACTCATTAACATGGCCATAAAGGCAACAGCAACAAGATATTCAATATCATGAAGGCCTAAAAGGCGTACCATCGGCGAGCGATCTGTTTGGCGATAAAGAAACCAATTACGCGAAAACTTCATAAGCGCGAGCACTACACATAATATTATAACCTATAACTATAGGTATTTGAATTTATATTTGAACTTCATATCGCTAATACTTTTTGTATTACCTTTCTGCGCAATTTTCATTTCAATTTCTGTTATACATTTTGACGTCAATGATGACATATTAAAGTTTCATGACAAAATTAACCAATTACAGTTCAGAAGAACCGGGCGCCATGCCATCTGCCTGGTTTGGTCCCTCTTATGATCCCGGGCTCTTCAGGTGGGGCGTGAAACGGCATTTGAGCAGGCCTTCAGGGTGAGAGCGACAGGCGCAATATGGTCTAGTGTGCCCGTCGACCTCATATTTGGATCTACCGCTTACCATCAGGTGGAGTGAGGTTCTTGTTAGCCTATTATAAATAAATAAATAAATATTATACAACATCACATTCATTGATCTGATCCCGTGGTAAGTAGCTTTAGCACTTGTGTTACAGATATAAGAATCAAAAGTAAATTTACAAATATACTTAATACACACCCAGATACCGAACAAACACCGATGTTCGTCACACAAATATTTGTCCCGAGTGGGAATCGAATCCACGACTCTTGGAACTGTAGGTAATGAACCTGTGTCACTAACTACTGTTCCACCGAGCCAGTCAAAAAAAGTATGATTGCGAAGTGGTAGACTTACGGTAGCCAATGCTTCCTCGTACGAAGCAGGCTGGAGAGGCGGCGAGGCGGGCGGCGAGCCGCGTGAGAGCGCTGCCGTCGGCATGTCAGCGCATCACTGCTCAACTGGGAACAATATTATGCACAATTAGTTTACTTGTGACTAAGACCACAGTCAAAATCGCTACAGAAATTGTATGTGTCTGATTCGGGACGCGTAACTTATGATAATTTTAAAATTTAGCCTCAGGGTTTCACCTACGTGGTGACAATTTTACCTAAAGAAGCAAATAAGAATGTGTTGTAGGAGGATTTTTTTTAGTCGATATGTAACTTACTATGCTTACACATTAGTAAACGTAGTCATTCTGTCTCGATTGATTCTGAATTATGCATTTTTATTTCTTAAAAATACTTGTTTTTATAAATTTTAATCTTCATAGTTGTCTATAAATAAAATTCGCTACATTACACGCAAATAAAGAAACTTGGCATCCTTGAATACTTGCACGTATAGATTTGCACATGATTCGCCTTGTCCAAAATGTAGTGAATCATAGCATAGATCCAACGATGAACAATTGAGATGAGTTAATTTGAGGACGAGTCAGCCATAAAGCAGATGATATGGGAGATTGTCCCAAACGGGCTCGCATTGTCTCTGCGAAAGTTGCTTTTGAGAAAGGTCGGGTGTGAAAACTTGGCTTCACAAAGGTCGAAACGCAAATTTTGTTAATTGCATTGTGGGTATTTTGAGCTATTTGTATCATTGTGTGTAAATAGTATTATTTCGTTTTTAACCGACTTCAAAAAGGAGGTTTCTCAATCCATGGAAACCCTTTTAGGTCTATGTATCGTACCAGTTGTAGTAAAAGCTACTCATGAACTCTACTTGTAAAAAGTATAAAAAATGAAACTATTTTTGAATTAAACATTATTTCTTAACTACCTAAACAAACATGTTTGTTAATTTGTAAAGAATTGATAAAATTCATCATGACTTTTTTGCTGACTATACTGATAAATATTCACTAACAACTAAACTATAAGCTTTGGCCGGCCAAAGCTTATAGTTGCAAGTTGACATGTATCTAATTTAATAATGAAAACGGCACATTTGATGGGCCATTACCGCCTACACATTAATATTAAATAGTTATTTCATAGCCTCTTTATTTTCCTTGCGCCCACACACTATTTGATTATAGTGCAAAAGGAGTGACATGTCATCAATTGCTGATTGTCAAGTCCAGTTCGATGTCAAGTACCATATATGTATTGCTATGGAAGAGTTATAATCTATCATAGAAATGTATAAAAACCATCGACTTAATCTAATTATTGGCTTACCGAGTTCAGTTATAATGACTGAACTCAACACGATCTATCATCATCCTCATCAGCCTATAAGTGTGTCCACTGGACGTAGGTTTCCCACGTCTTCAACACTCCAGCCTATTATTCTCGGCTACTCGCATCCAGCTCCTACCAGCCGTCCTGCGCAGATTGTCAATCTATCTGACCTGAGGGCTTCCAACACTACATACATTTGCCGAGACGCGGTATTCACTCCAGATCTCGTGTAATGAAAATCTATCGGTTATTAGTAAGTATTTATGAGTAATTCTGCACTCTGATGTGGACATACCTGATTATGTCATATCTACATACACAAATAGATACATTAGATCACTGATTTCATTGTTAGTTTGTTCGCTTCAAAGAAACTGTTTATCGTTCAAGATCTTATCATAATTGAATAATGGAATGTGTGTACGCCGGATTACATGTTGAAGACAAATGAATAGCATCATATAATATACGAGTAGGTACCGACTGCCGACACTACAAACGTAGTTCACGATTTATCGACATTTGATCTATACTCTGCATAATTAAAAATATATAATTAATCAATAAGCCAACCACCAAGAATCTTTGACTTAATTCAATCTTATTAATATATCTGCACCTTTATTTCATATTTTATTATAGTATAGATCATTGCATGACATAATTAAATCAACATAATTATCAACAATCAAAAGGAAACTCAGAAAGAAAACAAAAGAAAATGTCCCGCAAGGTTTGTTTTAAAAAGTAACATAGAGTTGAATATTTGAGACACTATGATATTGTTATTATAGGGTCCATATTGACTCACCTAAAGTTCTCTATTCGAAATGTTCTTCCTAAGATTTGTAATCCGAATGATCACTCCTCCTAAAATTTTTCATCCTAAAGTTTTTATTCATACTATTTTTAGTGCTACCGTCGATGTTTATAACACTCATTCCGAAATATGTTTAATATAATTAGTGTGTGCGAAGCAAGCACTTCCTCAAATATACGTGCTAATATGCCAACAAACTTGAACTTGAGACAAGTAATATATCGTCAAAGAAAAAAAAATGGTATGACTTTCAAAAGAAATAATAGTATAATAGATGTTTATTGCTACCGATATTATGAAGTTGAATGATTCGGAATCAAAACAGTAGAGACAGAGTAGTTAGGAATGTGATTGATAGGAAGAAAAATGTTAGGAAGAACATTTTCGGAGTTGAAAATTTAAGTGAACTTTGGCACACCCGTTATTATATGCTATATGGTAATAGCGTTTGCACTTATATACGTCTAAAGCAATAGCGTTTGTACTTAAAACCGTTGTACCAAAACGTGTTTACTACACGCTAGTCCTGGCAACACATATCCGTTTTAACTAAACCAAACGGTAGAATAATACCCTTGGCTATTAATATAAGTTTATGCCGAGTAAGCAGGATTAAAAGGCTCTTGGAATGTGGGCCACCCATAGCAGCGATTAGGCCGGAGTAAACAGCCCGGCAACCATTTTAATAACGGTGAGTAGAACCATTACAATATACTTATTTGTATAATTCTACCATATTACATGGCCTGAATACCTATTATACACATTCCGTTTCCTATGAAATCTGTTATAATTCCAGTTTAACGAGTTTTAGCTGTTAAATAATACCTATTTAGCATTTATTCAAAAATCAATTGTGAGTATTTGTGGTGTCGATTAATCACTGTGCAAATAGAATTATGTCATATATTTATTGGTTACCTCGGAATAGTGACGCTTATTTCAATACAATCTGTTCAATCCTTCTATTTTTCCCGCAACTGGGTGGTTCTTTTAATGTATTATCATAACGGTGTGGACTTTTATAATTACAGATCCAAGATATCTCATCATTAGCAACAGGACATTAAGCTCTTATCTATCGCTTTGAACATTTTTTTTTTCTAATACTTCATAAAGTTCTGACGAATGATCAAAATCTTTTGAAACGTATTCGTAATAGCACAAGCACGCAGAATAAATGATAACTAAGTCCGATCAAAGTCGTCACACGATCGAGGTACAAAGTCGCATTTTAATTCATTTACTTTTTAAAACAACTCGCTGAAAATAAAAGCCATGAAATAAAAAAAACACTCGTAGGATGTTGGTCAAACGTTGGCTGGTTGGCTACGAACACATTGTACCGTGACCTTGGCGAGAGTGGCGTCGATGTGACGGTTGTACAAACATTCATTACCATACTCGACGGTGCCGTGACTAACCCGAGTTGACACCGCCTTGGATGTTATTCTCTGCTTCCATAAACAGCAACCACACACGTATTACATTCTGCTTTAGTTATAAGTTATATTTACATACTCGTAATAACATTGTTAACTGACTCCCACTGTGCGTGCATGCGTAAATCACGAGATCTTCCTATAACTATAAAAGTTAACATTAATTCGGAAGTGAAACATATGTTGGGGCGTAAACGCAGTCATCAAAAAATCATTCATACAGTAGCGCTACCATGAGTTTAAAAGTTACGGACTCGATATCGCCTACGTAAATATGTCTATGAAAAACTTGTACAGCGCCTCTGGTGGTTACGATAAGAACTAAAATCGGTCGTATGAAAAAAACAACTCGATAGGTTTTTAACGTACGTAAGTTTTCGATAGCCAACTCATGGTACCGCTACTGGTATTGTATATTACGAAAGCTAAAGGATATTATGTAGTAAAAATACCTAAAAATGTACCCAAATCATGGTAAAACAATATAAGAAGATACATTTCTCGCGATCAAAAGTTTTATTTTAATTAACCGTTAAGTAACAAAAAATCTATCTATGATACCTTAACGATTCTCGGAGTTCCACTGTAACTAATAACATCTGCCAAGAACTCATCTGAACAAAAACTGTACATTAATTTGTTGGACGCTAATCGATGCATTTTTTATACACACAATTAGTTTTCGGACGCATACAAATGCAGTTTCGAGTAGGAAGTAAGCCGCGTACCAATTTGACCAATCGGACATGTCTCGACCAATTAGCATATTCATGGAATTTGTAAACCTATTATCACAAAAACTGGGCACACTGACCCGAGGTCACAACGGCATACACAGCGGTATCTATGTCACCGTAAAATTGTAAAAACCGTTACATTACAATATAAGTAATACTTATTGAAATTGCAAGAGCCCATGTTAGATTGGGTGTTAAAGTTATGCCTAACGAATATCTAGATGTTATATGCTGAAATACTCTTGGAATAGATTGGAATATACATTTTGAGTGTAGTATATTCTAATCCATTTTGCTGTGACATTGAAAATGACATCAGACCCATTGTAATTACTCAATGTATAGAAACTAGAATAACGTGACAATCATAGCCATTACTGCAAGCCGTACTTATGTACATACTTACATGTATAGTTTCTCTAATAGATCGTAAATGTTTATTGCAGCAATTTACTGTTAAACAATAAAAGACGACACCATTAACACTCGAAATACCAATATCACGGTTGTTTTGTTTATACTCTTAACACAAATACACTAATTAGAAATTGATAATGATATGTGTTATATTGTCATAAAATCCGGAAAGGTACCTACTCCTAACATCGGATGAACATGACACTTCGAGAAAAACGCACAAAATAAGTCGAAGATGTTTTTCAAATACCTAACAAAAAAGAAAGTGCAGGGTTGTGGTGTAGGTACTATAATATTTAATTTAATTTAGCCTCCGAGAAATGAAAATTTTCCAGCATGGAAAAGAAATTAACATTTAAAAGGTATTTTAGACTTGTAGGTAAAACTATGTGATTCAGTCTTGATACATTTATATTGAAGTTTCCCTTTTCAAGAAAAGGCAGTAGGCATTTTTCACTCATTCAAACAGTAAACAAATGAATAAAATAGTTAAAATAGACGTAATCCTGAGCACAGTTCGTGCTCTGACTTCGAAAGAGCTTTCGACAATACATATTATAAGGAAATCAGCGTTCACCTTTGCCATAGACATTCCATGATGCATCATTTCCTCGTTAATACGACACTCACGCGCGTCGATACTATGCCTTGGAATCCGTAATCAAATGTTATAGACATATAACACACATTATGTTTAGTTTACACATTGAGTTATTTGTCCAACTTTTTCTTTCCTAACTAACTACGATGATGACTTGTAGTAACTTCGTCATCATCACCGGACTTGCGGAGAAGCGGATGCTCTCAGCCCTCAGAGAATAAGATATTATTATCAAGTTACCTTTCAATCCCATAAGACTCGATAAGAGAAGAATCCCATCTTGCTTTGTGATTGGTTATTATGGGCGCTAAATATAATTTATATACATTTATTATATTTTTATTACTAGTATTGCTTAAACTAACGCAAACTACCAGTTTTTATAAAGCTAGCCATAATACCAGGGCTGCTCCGATCTTAAGAGGTTGCTCTAAGTGTTGTCCAAGTTACATAATTGTGTATTTACCTTTATTTCTATATTTTGATGTATCCAAGTTTACTGTCTTTTTTTTCAATTATTTAAGGTTCACCCGGGCAACCACCGGGGCTACCGTTTATCCCTTCTACCCACTTCCTTTCATTTTATAATGAGGTCCTATAAATAGCCATGTAAGGAGTAAGTTCATTACAGTCACGTAGTTCAAATTGATATGACTTCCGGAGTTTGCAATATTGTAAAGTTTAATTTACATAATTCAACACCTTTTATTAGCGATAAGGGCTCGTTTGGTACAAGCGATGCAAATATGAAACTAAATTATTCAACACGAACATGCGAGGATGTGGAATGCAAGCCAAGGTTGCTAATGAAATACGTGTGCGATTTTTTATTTTTATATTTATTAGTAGCAGCTTATCAGACTGGTACCTCTTTATTTGTTCAGAAATAGAACCACGAATCAGTAAAACCCAACTACGACAAAAAACGACGCTGAAAAAGTATAAAACAAGACTTTTAGAACACTGAACTGAACAAAGTTGCTTATGTAGTTCCAAGTAAATGGACACAGTAGACTCTACCAAAATGCTTATGTTGAAAATTGACAATAATGTCATACAATACTATTTTGAAGTATGCAATATTCACTATGTAGAGATAAGTTTTCATGTTTGGAAAACCGCAGTCACACGTTGTCAAAGTGCTACGGTAGGTAGGTACTTGTGTAACTGCCTCGTTGGTCTATTGGTAGCAAGTGCTGCGTTAGGACCGAGAGGTCCCCGGTTCGAATCCGGGGTCGGGCAAAATTTGTGTGAGTTTTTCTGTAATGAAATTACTCAGCCCGGAGTTAGGAAGTTGGCGGTTGAACGCCCGTGCCTCGGAAAGCACGTTAAGCCGGTGGTCCTGCGCCCGATCTCTCATCGGTCATGTCGGATTGCCGTCTCACCGAATTATGAGAGTAAGGGAATAGAGAGTGCACTTGTGTTTGCGCGCACACTTGTGCACTATAATATGTCCTGCGCAATTGGCTGATCTCAATTGAGATCGGCCGCCATGGCTGAAATCGGTCGGACGCCTTTTTTATTGCATACTTCAAAATAGTATTGTATGACATTATTGTCAATTTTCAACATAAGCATTTTGGTAGAGTCTACTGTGTCCATTTACTTGGAACTACATAAGCAACTTTGTTCAGTTCAGTGTTCTAAAAGTCTTGTTTTATACTTTTTCAGCGTCGTTTTTTGTCGTAGTTGGGTTTTAGTTTTTAACTTTTTATTATTTGTACTATTTTGGTGTTAGTAAGTAGTAAAGAAGCTATGAACGAAAAGATGTGAACTATATGCAATCAGTCCATGAATATACGTAAAGTCACATGCAAATGCTAGTAATATATATATATTTAAAATGTACAAGTAAAGCGCTTTCCAATGATACCAAACACGGCGTATTTATCTTAACTTTATTTTTTTACTCTGTATGTTTTGTCCGCTAGTGGGCGCCACATTAGATTTTGTGAAACCCTATATAGCCTATAACCAGCGGACAATTAAGACGCTTCTAATGATATGTCATTCGGCGCAGTCTGACATGCAATTTAGAAGTTATGTGGAAACAGTTGAACATACATACTTACATACATACATACATACATAGCCTGTCAAAATCATAACCCTCCTTTTGCTTTGCCGTAGTCGGGTAAAAAGTTTATAAAACTATGATTAACTACATAGAAAACCTACATTACGCTCGTATTTCCAAAAAAAGTAACTATGTTTTAATATTTTTAGAACTGAGCTAATTATATTTTTAAAAAATACAAGTTATCCAAACTTTCAAATCGTTGTTTCTTTATTTAGTAATGTTCTTCTTCTTCATTTACAACATGCTGCAGTGAAACATCTATAAAATATGAAATAACTGAATCAGGCAATACGAAGCAATTTTAATTGCTTAACAAAGAATCGGCAAAGCAAAGAACTTAACACGACCAGGCATCGATGACCTTGTACGGAAGCACTTATTTTCTTTGACACGCTACCAAAAAGTGGTTTGTTTATTTCACAAGTCGCATTAACATCATTCTGCGTGTGCCCATACGAGACAGCGTGAGTCAGAGGACCCCGTAAGGAAACTTGCTACGCCAAGACTTTCTTTACTGAATAGTGCTTTAGACGTAATAAGACACACAGCAGGTGAGAGTCAGACTTGGCCACGAAGGGTTTAGACCCTTAATTTATGGTTTTTGAACACATTTCACTATTTTGTCATAATATTTTAAGTAACTTAGTTCGATATCGAGCTAAAAAGGGGCAAGAAAATCACGTTTGTTGCTATTTAATTATTGCAGATTTCAACCCGTGTATAAACTTTCTAGCTATCGTGGTTCTTAGGATATAGCCGTTGACAGACAGACGAATAGACAGCGCAGTCTTAATAATAGTGTCCCGTGTTTACCCCTTTGGCACAGAATACTAAACAAATACTAGATTACCTATCCGTTGTGATTTAACAGCAATTTCGTGGAATATAAATGAGACGTTTAAGCTTTATGACCTTATGCTTATGCTTGTGATTGGCAAATAAATGCTTTATAGGCAAATATTTGTTGCCACTTAAATAAAACATTTAGCTTTATGATTTATGTCTGTATTTTCATCCATAATTTGACGGCAATTGAGTCACATTACATGCTAAACAGATGGAAAACATCGCTATCTGAGAAATATTAGAGCTCATACATAATTTTACGTGTGCCCATACAAATCAACCGCGTGAGTCAAATGACCTGCGGCCGCGCCGACTAGGAAACTTACTACGCAAAGACTTTCTTTGAATTATTTTTGGAGACTTATCCCTGTCTTTATACCCTAGTAAACTTGTACCTTACTGGGGCTCGAACCGAATGCTATTTGTACCGGTAGAATATGTATTTGTACGAGTACATTTAATTTAATTTGTATATCCCTGAATTTTCTCAATTACCTGATATAATCTGTATACCATAATTTCATTTAGTTAAATCGGTTCAGTAGTATAAGCGAGAAGAATTAGAAGAAATGTTACTTATGGCCATCTGACTTACGCGGTACATTTGGCTTCAACGGGTATCCAGTTTAGCAACCTTCGATATTGGATAGCTGCCAGCTCTTGTGCCAGTTTGCACACGTACTCAGGAGGAAGCAGGACCAGCGACCCCATTACCTAATCAGGACCAGCTGAACCAATTAACAGCGTTTCAATTTATCGCTGCTGCCAGCATGTGAACGACAAAACAGACTTAACTCAAGCCGCTGCGTTGGCCAACTGCATGTCAATACCGCGTTTATTTATATCCTTACTTCCTTACTAATATTTTAAAGGTGAAAGTTTGTATGTATGGATGTATGGATGTTTGTTACTCTTTCACGCTCAAACGACTGAACCGATTTTCATGAAATTTGGTAATAGGCTATATTTTTTTTTAATTCAACCCCCATGTGGTTCATTGGGGGGGGGGGGTGAAAATGAGTATGGGAGAATTTTTACGTTTTTGTCGATTTTTATAAAAGTTGGTATGGGGGTAGCTGGCATTCCGGAGACACAAGCGCAATTTTTTTTTTTCTAAATTCCTCCCCCATGGGAGATAATGGCGGGGGGGGGTTTAAACGTAGTATGGGAGAACTTATAAGTGTTTATGGATTTTTATAGGTATGAAGGTAGCTGGCACTCCGGAATAACATATAGGCCATTTTTTTTTAAATTCAACCCCCATGGGGTTTACTGTTGTTGTTGGTCAGTTGTTAAAACTTGGTATGGAGGTAGCTGGCACACTGGAAAGACACCAGCGCTACTTTTTTTTTCAAAATTCGACCGGGGTGGGGGGGAACGTACTATGGGAGAACGTTGACGGAACTTTCACTAATAAATAACAAATTTTACAAGGCATGTAGGCTATTTTAATACATCATTGCTACTAAAACCCATTAATACGCGGACAAAGTCGCGGGCGGCCGCTAGTATCAAATAAGTGCTTTATAAGGAAATACTAAGCAATTTTACGTCTATAAAATATTGTTAAAATAAGTTGTGAAATAATGTTGTTGTCATATTAAGATTTGATTGTTAATAACTATGTATAACACACCTGGTCCACCACAAAAGTGGACGTGTGAATTCACTTTACTCATAAGGTAACTCATACTAATTCAACAGTCTTAATACATACATAATAACCATTTCAAAGGTACATACATATGCTTGATCTCACTACGAGTATATCAGGTTACAAATTGTGTTTAAGATATATTGACATAATTGACTAAATTTGAATAAAATTATATCGATTGTAACAAACCGACAACCAAATTGCAATTTCCCGTAATTTAAATAAGACGTTTAAGCTTTATGATCGAATGTTTTCGCTTGTGATTGGCACATAAGCAAATAATTATGATCTGCAACTTGAATGAGACGTTTAGCTTTATGTTTTAAGACCGAATTTCGTCTATCATTTGACCGTAATAGAGAGCATATTACATGCTAAACAGATGTATAGCATTGCAATCCGAGAACCATTAGAGCTCATATAAATCATGCTTACCCTAAATAAGCCTTCAAGTTATTTCATCAACTTTTTCGTAGTAATCGATTGTCCTCACGTCGCAAGCACATGTTTCTGGGCCTTTCGAAATACAAATGTTCAGGTATTGCATCAATTAGACTGAAGCACAGTTCAAAACAGTTGACAGTAAGGTGACAACTTTATAAGAGTTTAGACTTTCGCGTTCCATTACACTAAATATTAGTCTTTTATGGGTCTACACGCGTTATTGGTATGTAATTTGCTACATAAAAGACTAATATTTAACTTTATAAGAGTTGTCAATCTTAACCTTTCTAAATGCCAAACGTTGGATCTACCGCAAAATGTGTAATTAGTCCAGTCGTTTAAAGTTTTCCGTTTTATTTGCGGAAAACATCCTAGTGAGCTGAATTTTTGTATACATCATTACTGCGTTATCATTTATCTCATTATGTTAGGATGGTGTCATTGAGTAACAATAAGACACAGGGTTCATAATCCGAGGTGCATTATGAAGCCCATATCTCATTCCATCTCATGACAACCACTCATAACTCGTTTGACCTAATCCTTACGACCGAAATAACTTAGGCACCTGTCATTGGTTAAAATTATCTTAAATTTCGTCATCGACCTTTATTGCCTCGACTATAGATACCGGGCCCCTGTCCCTGTTCCGACTGGTTCGGGCTAGCGTGGGAGTCGCCTCCACCGAACGTGCGTTTGCGCAAACTCCTAAACGATTCAATATCCTCCCGTAAAGTGCGCAATGTTAATTGCACGATCCGACTGACTAATTAACCGTGAAGGCTGAGCGTTCTGTTTATTTGTGGCCATTTTGTGCAGGGCAATGAAACAAATGACGGCGAAGAACTCACATAACAATCTATAACATGGCCCTTTCAAAAATATGTAAATAACAAAAATGTTTTTGAATCAAAACATATAAATCTCAATATGCTAGATAATAATTCTTAAATTAACGCTCTCAAAGGTAAGTATTTTTGGCATCACATGTATGAGAATACGCATACGTTGATTAATGTTTGTACAAAACTACTACATATAATACTGTTTACTCTTTTTACTGTGGTTTCGCTTAAGTAATTATCAAAGATGGCAATTAAAGTAAAATAAACCGTATGGCTACTCAACAATTGGATTTGTACTTAGGATATAAATATACAGAGAACGGTAACGAATCAAGATCATTAATAAAACAAAAGATAATGACTAACCTTTTTTGCGCCATAATAATAATAGAAGGTAAATTAGAAACCCTACCCGAGTCCTTAGACGTTGTGACTTGTACACAAAAAAGTAAATTTGTCAATCAAAAGAGATGGTGATTGGTCAAGGGATCAAAATTGTACTGGACAACTTGATATGTTTCGCAACATGGGCGTAATCTCCGCATTAATAGTTAATGTTGCAATTGTTACGCTTAAAATAATAAATCGTCATCTGCACCTCTAATTACGTATGCCGACATTCGTAAGTGCCCGATCAGTTTTCGAAATCTCGCCAAACCCGTCGATATCTGATTCTGAATCGATAAATTATTCATGAGCATTCGATCGCACAATAGGGTTTGCGGAATCAATATTTATGGGCTGAGGTATGGGAAAAAATCAAATGAGAGTTTTCGAATTGGGCGCCCTGCCCAAATTAGAGGGGCCGCCCTAAAACAAATGCAAAAAGACCGCGTTCTGTGAGAACAGAATTGAGCTCGTTAAGCCTTGGCGGTTTCCAAATATAAATAACTAAGAATTAATAAAACTTTTCACAAAAACTAAACGAATATAACATTTTTTTTTATATTGAGCTAACAAGATGCCCTCACTCCACCTGTTGGTAAGCGGTATTGAGATTCAAATATGAGTTCGACAGGCACAATAGACCATATTGAGCCTGTCGCACTCACTCCTGAACATAAGTATAGAAATAATATGTACATACATATTATTTCTTTCATATTAAACTAATAAAAGTAGGGTTTAGTAAGAGGTAAAATATATATTTTACCTCTTACTAAACCCTACTTTTATTAGTTTTTGAAGAATAACAATATTTCATAGCTTTGGAAACACAATATAGACAAAAATATTATAATGCAGCCTGCTTTAAACATAAGATGAATGGACCACAATTGAAATTTACACCATTAGCATCGAAATGGGTTTTCATTCCTACGGTATTCGTTTAAAAATTCACACGACCTCAACATCTGCGCTCCGAGCCTGAAAATCAGAAACAGATCTTGAAGTAGAACAATTATGAATAAAATTTACAAGCACAATGTCGGCATAAATATGCATATGTACCTGTTGAACTAGTTCCATTACAGCAATAAATTGTGGCATCCTCCTGTGGGCTTTGTCCAATCACTCAGTTATGAGTCGACTGGTCGGCTTCCTCACGACTCTATTGTATGCGGATAGCTCATGATGAGTTATGCGTGTGGTCTTCAGAACCTACCATTATCGGGTTATTTGTGTAGGTTATTGAAGTACGCATTAAGCTAGCACGACTGGTAAAATTCGTGAGGAAAAGCGCACTTCATTTGAGTTGATGCACACATGATGTTGATTTTCTATTGGATCGTGGATCATTTCAAATGAGCCAAATTTTTAGATATATGATTAAATTTACGGAATTAAGCATAAGCAAGGTACCCCCTTTATAACAGTGAATGTTGCGGGTCGGCGTAAGCCTTGCTCTAATAGCAAAATGCAATTTATATATTCTAAACACCAAAATATTGTTTTATTATAATGTCTGCTTGAGAGATATCGAAACATGCGATTACTCACGATACTTCAATTCAAAATTGTATATGCGATTACTTATAAATACAGCCTCTTTTATTGGGGTCGGCTGGATAACGACAAGAAATACATGTTACAAAAATGACATAAGTACTGAGATAGGCGAAGATTACAAACGGGCTTTTCTATCGCAGCGTCCGCATTGCTAGTTGCACCATAAAGGAGTATAGACATACTTCGCAGCACCCGACTAGCTTATTCTCAAGTCTGACGAAAACTGATTATCCTATGCGTAGCTTTATAAACTAGGGTCTAGTAGTCCTAATAGCTCCAGTAGTCGACAGTGTCTTACTACTGCTGAGATGTCACTCTTGACAATCCTAGAAAGAGAAAAACAATTGCTACGATTCGATTCTTAGAATTATTGCGGATTTGCATATTAATTTCAAACTATCTTCTTAAAGCCCTTTAGAGTCTTGAAAACGGATTTAGATAGAACACTGAGTTATTTAATACAGCTGCTTTTAAAGCGCGAAGAGCTTAAGATTAATATTTGTGTACATCGCTGCCGATAAGGATTTCCGTATCTTAAGCTACTTACGGGAATATATCAATGTTATAGAAATGCTGACTGATATTTATGATTTAATAGCCGTTATTGAACATATTTCTTAAATCTTACAAAAAGGTCCTCTTTTATCAGATCTCAGGCTGTTCTATGGACGTACTCCTTAACGGCTATAGGTGAAGGGTCCCCGGCTGACATTTGGTCCCTTCGTTACATAACGCCTCGTGACTCGTTCATCTGCCGCCATTATACCGTCATCTCGCGCCATAATTGTCATCTGCAGATGCAATGTAAATAGTAACTGAATAATTTGAAGTTAGTCAACTGCCACTCAGGAGTTGTGTTGACTAACGTTTACAAGTTATTTCTTCAATATGATAACATTAATTCAACGTTAATACATTGGTACAAAATTTAAGCTTAACTTAAACCATTTGCATAGTCTACATGATAGTAAAGGATTCATAATTGATAATAATACAATAACCTAAAAATTGTAGATAACAGGCACATGAGCTCGATCTCACATTCGATATAAAATTAGGAAAATGCTATTTCTTTTTAGACTGGCTTTATTTTAGAGATTTTCAACAAATTAAAGTTCGACAGATTTTAGAACACAAAAAAATACTCATTCCCGAGCTCGTTCTGTATGTAGCCATCCTGTAATTTAGATTATTGTGGTCATCAACTTTCTCTATTCGACCTTCCTAAATTGTATTACATACTCAAGTTTTTAGTTCATGACCATGTATTACGGAAAGGAACACAATAGTTGATTGTCCTTAGGACGATCGTCAATAAAACACTGTGCCGCATACCAAACATAGGCGCGAAGCAAATTACGTCACATCATTATGCAAACGTTTTGACAAGCAAACTCGACGTGTTGTCTCTATTAATACATGCTCCTCACTTGTAACCGGCTTAACTTGGCCCCTGTAAGTGTTTAAGCTATTATAGACTATCCTTTAAAGAACAGATCTTTGAACAGTGGCTTTTAAGCGTTTGCTGCGTCGTGGGAAAGACTGGCTTAGCAAAAACGACAGGTACAATTTGTTTAGACCCAATAATGTAGGTTAGTAGTACGAACACGTATTCCTAATTAGGTTTCATAATTGGTTATCGTTTAGGCTATTTGTTTCAGTGTGAGACAAAAGACAATGTTTGAATACGACTCGAGGCCTATACGGACTAAGTTTCTTTGAAGATTCATTCATTCGTTCAGCGGGACTTCGCAATATCGTGTCCATACAGAAACGTTAAGTGGAAGCTCCTACTATCAATTAATTTACGGCAAGGGAGTAGCTACCGTCTCTACGACATGGGCTCTTGTAACCTTTTACCCCATATATGAGTCAGGGGATACCAGTCCCAACTATCTGTCCGGTGGTTGGTGAACGGTATACGTGTAAGCGACCCCGGCTCCTCGAGCTACTATCGACTCAGACCAAATCATCCGAGGCGATAGTATCCTTCCTCCCCTTTTCCTTCCCCCGTCATATTTCCTTGCTACTCGTGGGAACGCAATGACCGCAATGTTAAAACAATGCACAAGATAGAATGGCGGCGACGTGGTCCACAACCCGTCACGTCACGTTTCCCACAGAGGTGAAAAGTGGATCGCTGGAAGTGATATCTGCCTACCCCTCTGGGAAAAAGGCGTGATTTTATGTATGTATGTATGAGCCCTAAGCTTCCCTAAGCTACAAAGGCCCATGGGACCAGCGGAATTAATTTTAAAAAAAACACTAGTTTTGATAGAGGATAGTGTGCGTCTTGGAACCCTCCAACGCTACTGATTAATAGGACGTACCATCAACTACCGTTTTACTCCTTATTCCAAATGTCCTAACTTTTAAGGTACCGTTCTCACGTTAACTACCTCAATAAATAAACGATAAGACAATACAAAGACGACCGTGTATGGACACTCCACATCCTTTGTTGTCTCCGTACAAATGCGATCAATTTGTAAAAGTCTCCCGAAAAGAAATGTAATTTTTTCAACGACTGTACATTAAGATATCAACGAGTGAGGTCAGGGAATCGCTTTGGGAGAAGAAAAAGATTAACTTATTTATTGCCTTGGATTAAATAAACTTAACAATAAAAGTTAATTTAAGCAAGCCTCCAATCAAATGTTATCAAGATAATATATTGATTCAAAGCATTAAAGGATACAATTTATAAAACACAAACACAAAGCAAAAGCATTCATGGAACTACAAATAAGCTAAAACAAAATAGCAGGTTTTAAAATTAGTTTACTCAGTAGTACGCAGCAGATATAATAAAAATATATACAAAACAAAATGGATTTTGCTAAATGACGATCATCAAGATCAGATCCTCATATTTTTAAGAACCATAACAAAGCTGAGATCGTCATTTTATTATGGACCGTTAATGCGTAGTCCTCATAATAACAAAACAGAAATCCAAATGTTAAGGATCCTTATGTTATGGAATGTACAACGATAAAAATACAAATATATACCAACTTTTGTCCAAACACGCAATTTAATTAAGCATTTTTTAAATTATAAGATGCACTTTTTCTGTGTGCTACACAAGGTACAAAACTATGAATGGCAAGGAGTAAGTAGTATTCCAAATATGCTTAAGAAGATAAAAAATGTGATTAAGTGTAATAAAACAGGCAGTCCTCTATAGCACCCTCTTAATGTCCTACTAATAACCGTAATTGTCTAGCCTCCGTGCTTCTTAGGTCACCTGTTTGTAATTCCTGCAACATTCCGCGCTCATTGACAACCCTACAGCCTTGGCTTGGGTCACAGCAGTTGGGTCTTTATAGGAATATAGATAAGGTGTGTTATTGCTTGGATTTATAGTTCGCAAAGCGTGGGTATCCATAGGGTCAGAGCCACAGCCTCGACACTGGCGTGACGTGCGTGATGCGAATGTGGAGGAATGTAGCACTTCAATGTCGCATGTGAGATCCACGTTTTGTACTCTTTATGTTCACGAAAATGTACTTTTTTATTATGCAACTTGGAACAACAACTTGTTTGGTACTCATTGACAGATCCGTAGAAACTCTTGCAAGTTTCATCTTCATAATTAAAGAAGTCATCAATTTATTGTGAACTAACAACAATAATATTATTTATAATACACATAATTTTAATGTTCCTTAGATTATGCGACATTTATTCTGTTACAGCTGTAAGCACTTACCTAAGTGTCAAATTTATTTGCGTATAATCACTTGATCAGTCAAGCGGCAAAAACAAAGACAAGGCTAAGTGCGGGTGTGTGGGTGACGAAGGTCCCCCATCAATTAGATATGAAAATTTGATGCCAATTTTACACCTCCTACCATACACTCTTGTCAGAAATAACAAGTATCGACCACTTAAAAACGAAAAGAGTTTTAATGTTTTTCAGACTCCATAATATGTAGTAAGAGGCGACTAATGGTTTGTGAACACAATATAAATGGATGAATCAAAAAGAAATGTACAAATCCGCTATTTAGAAAAGAATTAATGAATGAAGAACGTTGAACAACTCATATGCTTAAATATAGAGTTGGGATCGGTATTTAAACGAAATGATTAAGTAATTTAGTCTATGTCCGCTATATGTACATAATCCATAATCTCCCACTATTTGTGGAATAACAACATGAATAAGGCTTGTTTGTCTATCTGGCCGCAAAGTACGGTGATTATACAAATGCCAACGTTAGTGAAAACCAGGCTTATAATCAACTCAAAATTGTGCTTCTATTATTCATCACTAAACCACAACCTTTGGTAGGTCAGTATTTTAAATAATTTTACACAAAAATATTCTTAAGTGTAAAAATCCTGATGTCTTGTTATGCATAAATTACGTCAGTCATCTGTTTTATTTATCAAAATGGATATAACTGACATTGCTTACTTTACTTATGATTGATCTCGTAATATCCGCTAACACAATTTCAATAAAAACTCAGAGAAGTCTGTTTTGTTTAATGGTTTCTTGACTTCTAAAATCAATAGTTTAGAATTTTAAATCAGCAAAACATTAAGGACCTCGGTGGACCGCGTATTAGCATTTTAATCAAAATTATAAAATAGAGTGACGTTTATAAGTTAGTGCTAGACCTGTTTTGATAGGGCAATATCTCCCGGTTTCTTAAGCAATAGTAAATATTGTACCTAATCAAGATTGGTTAAATACTCGAACGGTATTTCAGTTCCGTTGCCATAAATAATTTGACTGATTAATTTTGTTGGACTTATTTATTATATCCTTAAAGTTAAATGAGTAAATATTTGTTTCAAAAGGCTTCGTAATTACGGTAAATACAACAGGAAATAAATACATAACGTCAGGTAATACAGCACATAAAAATCCTATTAACTTTTGAAAAAACTGCTGCTAGTTTCCTTTTAATTAGGTAAATTTGCCTCAAAACACTTATTGAAATCATAATACTAGAACCGGCACTTCTACTTTTAAATTCTAAGTACTTCTTGTGATACTACTAATATAATTGATATTTTTCCAGTTCTATAAAAAAATATAGCAGTTCTGGTAGAATTTTGTTGTAATTTAGCCACTTATTTCACAGACAAACACCCATATATTTTCAATTAGACTCCAATTAAATTTGAAAGTAATCCTTCGAGTATCAGGTTTGATGCGAAAGTTATTACCACGATTTACGCAAGATGATTGATACATAAAATCAATCATTCGTATAACACTTTCAGTATGTAAATTTCCTATTACTGCTTAAAATGGTTGGATTACGTGAACGAAAGCAACCTTGATCTTCAAGTGTCATGGGTTAGTTTCTTCAAGTCAAGGGGTTAAAGCTATCTTTAAAGGAATATATCTACAGCTTTAGTGTCAAAAAGTTTACCTACCCTATAAATTGATGGGGTTAGCACTCAAAAGCAATTAAGCCGTTACACTAAATATTTGTCTTTATGGGTCTACACGCGTTATTAGGAGTAGCAAATACATAGCTAGCAATAACAGGTCGCTCGCGACCACGATTGGTGTTCCTTGTTACCCTTAATCTATTACGACTAAGAATTCAGTTAAGTGTACATACCTATTCCACATTTTATTGAGCTTGTAACTAGCCCCCGATAAGATTGATACCGACAAGCAAAACGCCATAGAATTGTGTTGCCCTTTAAGTGTTAAGCAACTACACACAACTAAGTCACCTTGCCTCGACCGGGAATGGAATGCGGGCCGCTACTTAACTTGTATCAATTAAATCTGTTTGACGCCGGCTTAAAATTATCTTGTTAGTTATTGCTCGGTTTTATTAAAACAATGCGCAATGAGTAACGATTCCTATTCAGTGTTTATTATTATATTCAATTCATTGGTATGCATTGGTATCAGACTAAGTATCATATCATCAAAACATGGAAAAGTAATCAGTAAACATTGTTTATTCTCAACTAGTGGTCCCGGCGAATTTCATACCTCCAATACTGATTATTTTTCAATATTTTCTCATTGAAACCTTCCCTGGACTACGACGAACACTTTAAAACCAAACAAAATTACCTAAATCGGTCCGGGCGTTCTCGAGTTTTAGTCAGACTAACGAACAGAAATTCATTTTTATTTATAAGAAGATTAAAACTTCTTATACGAAAATAACTCTGGCTGAGAAAGCTTTTATAAAATTACTATAAATGTTTGTATGTAAATAGTTGTACAAACCGAAAAGTAAAGACACTCAATCAAATATACCTGAACAATGCTCAATGCTCATTTAATTTTTTAAAGTTTTATCGATCATATGATCAAACTTATACAGTCAATATGGAAAAAACTTAATTTATGTAACATTACAAGTTAAATAAAAGCTTGGAAAAAATTGACGCAAATGCACAGAACAAAAAGGATGTAAATATGTAGTCTAGTGTGTCGATATCACTAGACCGTATATTTGACTTTCAAGTTAACGCAAAGGTGGAATGTGCAAAAACAAACCAAACAATGTCAATACAAAAACTGCAGCTCCTGTGGATATAAAGTAATCATAAATTATTTCAATCACAGACCTGTATCCGTTTGATAATACATAGTTAGTTGGTATGGCTGTTCTCATTACTGAAGCACTAATCTTACGTAAAAAGTATCCATTTTGTGTCCAGAGAAAATAAATCATCATCATCATCATCATCAGCCCATATACGTCCCCACTGCTGAGGCACGAGCCTACCCTAAAGCAGGGCGATATAGATAGGGAGAAAAAAAATATATTTTCGAAATTCTATTTTAATCATTTATAGGACTTTTCGTTCTTTTATATGAAGGCGGCTCTATTATTTCTTATAAATATACATCTAAATAATAATAAGTGTTAGAAAACTGAGTTTATCCGGGATATTTACCACGTTGTTCTGTTTTAATGAGCTCCCGATATTTCGGCACTGTTGCCACTCAATTGACCCGTGATCATGGCGGTAATACATACACCGTGAAATTTTAGTGGTTGTTTTCCCGCAGTAAAATGATTCTATCTTAGTAGTACAAAAGATGTGTGCAGTTCTTTTTTGTTAAAATCAATAAATACCGGTTTTACGAAAGGTTTAACCTTAACTCGAAATTACGTTCGAACCACTTTATGACTTAGGGTGTAGAGCTTCTTTAGCTTTAAGCATCGATTTCATGCGGCAAGCAGTACCTGATTACGTCACATCTTATAAAAGAACGATATCTTCTCTCGTTTTCGAGATAGAAAATTATTATTTTTAAAATTTAAAAAAAAAATATTTTTTTTTCTCGGAATAATTTGCATAATTCGATAGTATTACTAAAGGCAAATCGTTCTGCCACGGGAAAACAACCACTAAAATTTCACGGTGTATGTGTACGCATGATAGTGTAAACTAGTTTAAAATAATAAAAAATATTAATAAATATATCTAAACACAGCATGTTAAACAAGAGTTAAGAGAATATTGACCTAATAATATTGATTTTACGATAGCCATATATCAATATACATTATACCTTGAGTTTAGAGAAGTAATAAGTCAGGAGAAATAATAGTTTCCCAGTATTAATCTACGGTTACACAATCGTTTGGGACAGGTGAGGCCGGCGCCACATTTCCACGAACGTCGCCTTATCACGCGGATGTGACTAAGATAAATCCTGACAAGTTTTTTAGCATTTCGGTACATTTATCCTCTATTTTCCTCGTCATTATACATTATAATTATGTGTGTGTAGAGTCTAATGTAGAAGTACGATGTCCATGATATGATTAACTAAATAGTACCTGAAATGACATAGGGTACTTTTAACTAATTGCGCTATAAAAAAATGAATAATGTTTAACACGATGATCGACTCCACGCCCGACGCGGTCAGGGGAGGGAAGCAAATTATTTACATCTAAAAAAGAGCAAACACTTATGTTTATTGATTTCTACTGTGTTTACATATGAGTCACATTAAATGAGGGTGAACAAACTCCAAATGCATTAGGATCTTGCCCAATGTAAACAACACAAAAATGTCACGATCAAAAACAAAAATAGCTCACACACAGCAAATTTATTCAAGAAACCGCATCGGATTACCGGTATTTAGTAAACAAAATGAAAACGTGAGACAAATAATACGAGACCTAAAATACGCGGTGCCGAGATCAATGATCCAGATGCATTGTAAGCGGTGAGCCGACAACCTGACTGGTGAGTATTATATACAGAAGGTGCCTTTCACTTAGACAAGTTTTTTTTAAATATTACGTTTTGATATATAAAACAATCGAGGTATTACAACGCATTTTGAATTCTATAGCCAGTTTATTACATCTTTTCAAGTGCAATGTCAATTGTTAAATTATTCAACCACTCTCAAAATAGAATCTGAGTGTATTTTCCTGTACATTTTGGAAAGAAATTGGGAAGATCCGAAGACACGTTTCAACTACCTTACCCCTACCTGACTTCAATGAATTCTGTTATTTTCGATTTCTTAGGAGAGTTCCTAATCATGTTTCCCTTCTGTTACTCTTTGTCGCACAATGATCGACAGCGCGTGGGCGCAGCAGACAGCTGCCGCCTGTCATTATGCCTCAATCTAATATAATAACGCCTATGCTCGTATTTTATGCGCGTTTTTTGTCGGTTAAACATAATCTTGACAAACACAAAAAGTGTATGATACATGTTTTGTACTTTACATACGATGTCATTAACACATTTTTATGAAAAACAGAAAGCATGATACTATACAATTTTAATTTGGCTCTGTCCTGTTCACAGATTTGGGTGAAGACACTCAGCCTTCGTAAAAGACATCAACGCGTGTCGTGTTAGAAACGCGTTTGGAGAAAATGGAACCAAGACTTTTGCCGGCACTTCCATATTAGGTACTTTAATTTACCATCTAAATTAAATGTTTCTTTCTGCTGACTACAGAGAGTACACACACTATTTAAATACAAAGGGTTCAATACCCAACCCACAAAACGTCATGATTCAGAATGACTTTTTACCTATAATTAACGATTACGAACGAAAATGTAGAAATGTGTACAGGCCCCATGCACTATGAAATGACCGTAGTCGATGGATCACTCCGTAAATAAGTAGGTAGAATAACATTAAATGCCAAACGGTATTTTGGCAGTTATACCAAACAGCACTTAACGCATTTACGTAGGTACATCGTACGTAATACGTGTTAAGTGCAGTTTACGTACATTATATCTGTTAAGTGTATTGCCAAGCGTGACATATTATTATTCTTAAAGAGTATGTTACAATCCTTAGGAAGATGGCGGACTCTGCATTGCTCTATTCGACCTCATTGACTCAGGTAGACTCAGTTCTAGGCCGAGACATCCTGCGCGCGCATCAACGGATATTGCAGGAGCGTGCGTACGCGCACCGTACGGACGCATTGTTTTGCACTTACTGCAATGCTTTATATTACCATTGAGCGGTAGCGACACCGGACATAGATTTTTTTTAAAATATTGTTGAACGCAAGTGTAGTTTCAGTGTAAGTATTATTTTTTATGTTTTTTAAATCTTTTAACTCAGAGGGAGTTCAAAGATTTAGAGTGTCTAACAGTAAAACGGCTAAAGGTAAACATATTTATGCAATTGCTCCCGATGACGTTTTCTCATTTTAATTTATCGCCTTATACATTGGTCAAAGTTAGTTATTTATTTGCTGAAAAGAAATTAGTATGTCAACAGCATAACCTGAGATTAAAACGTGTGATTAGTAACATCTAAGGAAAAATACCTAAGGTCTTGTAGACTTAGCAGTTCATTGTCGGAGGAAATGAATCATTGTTGAGAATACTGTCACAACACGGACTATGTAGTCATAAAATTCTAGGGAGTAAATAGTCATTCCGCTATGTCGTCTTTTTAGTGTACCGATAACAGTTACCATCATTACTGGTGATATACCTATAGTACAAATTACAAGCATATTCTACGAGCGGTTATATTATTTTTCCATTCATTATGTTCCGTCGTCAAGTTATTTTCCAATGAATATTATATAACAATACGCTACAATTTGAAAGAATAAACACATATGTTCGCTTATTTCCATAACCTAACCTTATGTCTTTAATGTGACCTTGTGTTATGGGAATTCTTTGCCCTAGCATGTTTATTAGCTCTCACATTCGACTTCTAGGTACTTTATTTAGCAAGTATTTGTCATCACAGTTGCAGGTTTCGGACTGACCTCTGAAACCAAATAGGGGAAAACCTTTTTTGTAAGGTCAAGTTTTACTTAAAATAAAACTTGATTTTGACATAATCACATTCGTCAATTCTGTCCAACATTAAATTGATATAAATAAGAAACCTTAGCTCTTACTTAAATAACATGTATGTATAGATATTAAAGGTACTAACGAAGAGTCTCTTTTGGGAATTATAATTGGCACTGAATTTTTGTACAGACAACCTATTCAGTACTCAGAGCAACACCGAAAACGTCCAACCAACCTACAAAGGTAATGTAATAACCAATTATCATATTAGTGGTAATGAGGCGAGGGTGTATGATAATCAAGCTGATGATCCTAAGACTTCGCTCCCACGTGCGTTCCGCTCGTTGGTATGCAGCAGGTTATGCCTGCAACCTTCGGATTTGGCTCGGAATATCATGGACATGGAGAAATACGAGTTGCGTCATTGGGCGTAACATCTTGTTAAATACTGATTTATCATAAGTAAGCGTTGACAGGTTTCTGTGAGCATGATTAATTCGGCATAATTATTTAAATGTTTACCCTTCGGACATTAGCAAAACTAAATAAATTTTAATCAAAATCAATCTAACAGATGATACATGTACGATAATATTATTTAAAATTTTATTACGCTTGTTTATTAAATAAATTACTCAATCTATACTTCGCTTCTCTATATAATCTCATTAGTCATAAACACACATAATAATGATTCTTAACAAACATAAACAAAAACTGTATTTCTAAATTACACGTGGACGCAAATATGTATTTGAATTTTTAATAATTCTGCCCCTGATATTTACTTAAAACAGTTACAAACGTATATCAAATAACTCTAAAATCATAAATGAAAAATACTCTCGATTCTATTGTAACTAATAAACAGAATACAAGTATACGAACCTTCACAAATGAAATCAGCCTTCAGGCTGAAAGTCCTTGCGCGCGTTTGTTTACAAACTTTTCTTCACTGAAACACGTTTTACAACAACATCAAACACTGGATTTGAAAACTATGAACCAAAACCGATGAAGCACAATCCCTTCTACACTTTAAATCTCGAGCCAGAGAACTTTTCATTCAGAAAAGCGAGTTAAATGTATATCGGAAATAAATGACGGAGTGGTGGACGCGCGCGACGACAGAGTCAGAACACTAAAACTATAATACGGGCGGCGGCGCGCGTGCGCGGAGTGGGGCGAGGATCAACATGGAAAACTGCGTCCACGCAACCTCAAACGTCAAATTAAATATTTATTTTATTCAAATTATAACCGACATTGTAACTTAAGTCCGCTTTATATTGTAAAGCGCGCTTTACCGCCCGGGCCCATCCGAAACAGGTTCCTGCTTTAAAATAAATTAGTGGCTTATGTGAAGTCATCTGGTGGAGCGAACGACAGACGCTCCTTACCTTTTAATACGATGTTGAAGTTAACCAATCGGTAGGTAAATAATGAATCATCATTATAAATAGATACCAGATTTCCTCAATAGTTTATCGCGTACTAAGTACACGAGTATAGATTCAGATTGTGTCATGTGCGTGTATGAGATGAAACAGTGGATTCATGTTAATTGACCAATGAATAAAATCTAACATTAATTATCTATTTAAGTTGATTTCTGTATTTGTAACAAAAAAACTAAACCTACTTACTTTGAAAGAACTATGTAGGTATGTGATAATATATTAAAAACAAAATACTATTTGAAAACATATCGTGGGCTTAGAGTGTAAACCTGCTAACTCCATATTAGGTACATTTTCAGGAGAGACGATTAGATTGTGTATTTATTTTCACACTTTCGAATGGTATAAATAACGTATTAAAGTAAAAAAATGGATTTGGCAGGTTTACACTCTAAGCCGACGATATGTGTTTTCCAGTTTAATTGAATTGTAGCCAGATTATGATTATTATGATTAAAATGACATATCATTTCATATAATATATTTACGCACCTAATCAACGATAGAAGAATATTATAATCTGCCTACTATTCAAAAACAACACAACACTCACATGCCATACACAAAACAACCAAGTTTACTGATAAAAACATAATTAGATTACCTGCGAGGTAAAAGGGGTTATTTATGAGTTCAAAATAATACAAAACAGAGGAATTAACATACGGCGGTGTAATTTTATACCAATACTGCTTTCGTCATGCACGTCAAATGCACGGCTCGGACCAATCGAGAGTGCATTGATAATTATGGTCAGTGCATGTATTTATGAATACATAAAATAATGCCTATACGTTTATGGCATAATTTATGTTCACAATATCATTTCATTTGGTCCATGTACCTAACTTTTGATTGGACTCTCCAATTTAAACTATAAGCTCACTGTAGTATCCGCTAGACAAGGTAATATTCTTAAGCAACTCTTGTAAATAATTTCATTATTTTCTGAATTTATAAAATCACTATCTAAGCTGCTAATGCAGTACGGTCGGTCAAGAAAGTGGTCTAAATGTTTTTTCAAAATTTTTCATGTTTAAGTAAAATAGCGACAGACAGGGTTGTTGGTTAACGTCAAATGACGTTAACCAACAACCCTGTCTGTCAACTTTAGTAGTTATCAGAAGATTTGTCATGGGAAAATCAACCTTATCGATCTGTGAGGCGCGTACGTACATATTAAGGTGGGTATAGACTACAACATTTTCTGGAGCATTTCTGTGTAATGTAACGTTCTTACGAATGGTACAATACAGGCAAAAGCTCAGTTTCCTAAGCATTTACGTTACGTTTAGTTCGTAAGAGGATGATACACTAGAACATATCATAGAGCGGCTCGTTGTTACAAGTAAATGTTGTAGTCTGTACTCACCTTTAGTTTTAATCTTAGAGTGATAGACCACTTTAGCCGACCATATTTCAGATATTGGCCTACCGCTAGCTAGCTAGAGCTGGGGCGAGCAGTGTGGAGCCTTCGGCCGGTGGGAGGACCGGCTGCCCCGGCCAGGGTGCCAGGGGTGACAGACAAACCGACCGTGACATCAATAATGTTCTACTACTAGAGTCGGAGACAAACGTTTTCTTGTGATCTCTGCAAATGAAACTTGTAAGCGCTGAAAGTAAGATTTTTAGTACTATGAATGTGAGTTCATGATGAAAAATGGAGAAAATATGAATTCAAATCGTTCAATGAATTAGCAGCTAAAGTAAATACAAAATTTTATCATTTCAGCTACAGACATTCTCATTTATTAATTCCAATCGGAATTATTTAATTTAATATAATAGTTTCAATAACAACCATTTTTTTAGCTGTCACTGACTAATAAAGCAGTCCAACTGTCACTTAAAAATAAAAAACCGTCTAACAACACCTGGAGTGTCGATAATTCTCGGTGTCGGTTGAATACTGAAAACGATAAATTTATCATTCGACTTCCACTTACACGATTAATAAGCAACAAAATTCAAAACTCGCCAACTAATTATTCGGCCGTGACAGGCAGCCCTAAGTGGGCATACCTGATCTTGTTTATTATCGGCAAACCCAGATGCATGCCAATGATGCGTAGGCGACATTCGCATACACATTATCGACGATGTCATAATCCGGCCTGCCGATAAACTAAATGATTTGCTCGATATAAAGCTCTATACTTTGTCTACGATGTTTCTATACAATGTGATGCGCTGGGTTCCGTTCGTAAGTGTTCATTCAATTTAACAAATGCACCCAGATTCATATATTGTTCAGTAACAATATATGTGTTACATAGTGTAGTGCAGAAGGTCACTCAAAAACCTGAGTCTCTCTGAAAAGAGTGTACTTACCGAGGAAGAAGAAACCAAATCGCGAAAGAGTAAAAGAAAACTTACTTCAGTTAGGAGCTTCCCAATAACTTGAACATTTTCTATATCATCCAAAGGAATGATTAAAATATGTAAAGTTACAAACTATTTGTCTTTACAGACACATTTGGGTTAATATTGGGAAATTATTATTATCAATACGCTAGCTATTTATGTAGGCGACAACACCAACGCTCAGTATAGGTAAAGACATTAATAATCTCTTTGTTTCGCGTGGGCTCGCCCAGATTAAACCAAATTAATATTAGTATTTGGATTAATGCATTAGGACTACATAGCACATACCAGGGCAAGAAATATTAGCTAGGGTACAGTGGGAAACAACATCGATCAGCATTGAACTGGGTTGATTAAGAATTTCAGGATACAAATTATTTTTGCCAAGAAAATTATTATGGAATGTATTAACTACATTTGTCAGTTTCAACTAAAGAGTAGAGACGTAGAGGACCTACGCCGCTTTGCCATACTTATAATGTGTTATCTCTGTTTGTGTAGGTACTTAAAATTCATAAGAATTTTGCGCTATTTTTACCACCCGCATTGCGCAACATAGATTTATTTTTATTTTTCCTAACATGTAATGTATTTCGTGTTATGAGGATCTCTGTCTTTTAGCAACAAAAAACAATATCGAATGGCACCCGCATCCGATCTAAAGTGCAACGCAAGTGCAAGTCACATCAGACAATGCAGGACATGCACCGAGATTACTGTTTGTTATGGTCATTTTGCCGCAGCCTGATGATCTGTTGCCCGGCGATAAGCCTGAGAAAACATTTCATTTGCAATTTAACGATGCAAGCGGACATTTTCATGCTGATGAGCGGATAGGACATTTTTTAATGCCAAGCCCGGCCCGCATGAATGTTGCATACCTACCTGTGAATGTAAATGTGAGAGTTTATTATTCGTATTATCCGCAATGAGTTTTTGCCAATCTGGGGCTTAGTGGCCATTGGCAGTCTATATTCGGCGGGTACAACTGTAATTCCAAAGGAATTTTATGCAGAATTTCACAATTTTATCCTGTATTATTTTTTTGTATTCATATGCACGAAGTGCGAAAAATAACAACATTAAAATAATGTACATAGTTCACTATTGCTTGTTTTAAAATTTCAGTCGGGAGAGATATAAGAACTCACAAATTACAAAAATAATAGAGAAACTCGTCTGAACTCAAGATCACCTTATTTTGATGATAATATGCTCTGCAATTTTCATAGATATAATTCAATGCTTAAACTACGCGTTACGATGATTCATTATAAAAACTTAATTTTGGCAACAGATCCGAGGTCTACCACCTACTGGCGTGTGGGCGGTATTTTTACACCTACACTCCTCAATAGAATAGATTGTTCAAAATTGTATCTAACTAATCGTTTGACTCATTGCAAAGGAAAAAATTGAACTTTTATTTACGCGCAGTTAGAATGATATTGAACTATTAACGGTACTTCCAAAGATGGATTGAAAGCAATTTATTAGGATAATTAAATGTTATCTGAATACAGTTATTAGCTACCCTGATCAATTATCGTACTTTATTATCTATGAATAAGTTAATCTGTTAATGCTTGTTACACATTTTGTTGCGAGGGACATTATAAAAAGTATGAAAACCCGATGCGTCAATGGCCGAGTGGTTAAGGTTGTTGCTTGCAGTGCGAGAGGTCGCCAGTTCAAGCCCCGCCACCAATGAAATGAATTTCAAATTTGTAATACATACATACGATTATTCGACGCTTTAACGGTGAAAGAAAACATCGTGAGGAAACCTGCACACCTACGAAAAAATTCTTAGGTTGTGCAGTCAACCAACCCGCACTTGGCCAGTGTGGTTGACTAAGGCCTTAACGGCCTAATTTAGGGTAGGCCCGTGCCCCAGCAGTGGGGACGTATATGGGCTGATGATGATGATGATGAAAATCCCCTGGAACTACTCTAATTAAATTAAATTAGATAATACACAACATAACATACATCGATCTGATTACGTAGTAAGAAGTTTAAGCACTTGTATTACAGAATAAGAAAATCAACAGTGGCTACACAAATACGGAACAAACATCGATGTTTCTCACACAAATATTTGTCCCGGGAATCGAACCTACGACTCTTGGATCCCTAGGGTAACTATTGGTCTATAACAACTGTTGCACCGAGCCAGTGTAAATAGGTAATTACATATGTGTATTAAGTACCTTTGCCTTTATATTATAGGCACTACCTATTATGTATGCTACTACATACAAAGTTAAACTAAAATAAAATAGTGGAAATTGATGGTTTTTAGGCCATTGGTTAATCTTTGACGATTAGGAATACACATTATTTGTAAGTACTAATACTCCCGAAATTATACATATCGTTGACAATTGTCAACAAAGTAATAGGATAGAGCCTACTTATTTGACTGCAAATTTTGATATATAATTTATTCATATACCTACCTAAAATGATGAAATATCGAGTACCAGTAGGTACCGTTCGATAGAGCACTATTGAACCGTCTCAGTAACATTTTTTCATTAATCTTTAACAAATAGCATAAGATTACATCTAACTGGCGAGTAATTACCACCATTAAAGATACACCATCGGTTATTCGCAGCCTCTGGGCAAACAACGTTCTTTTGTATTACGCCATGTTAAAATACTCGACAACACCTTAGCCAAATGATTCTTGGAGCAAAACGGCGTATATCTTATTGGTGAACTGTTAGAGATTAAAATTGTGTGTGTTGTGAGCATGAATGTTGGAACGTAATGATGTAAACGATGTTTATCGATGTATTGTGCTGGTGTTTGGTCAGCTGACGAAAGTGAGAAGTTTGACAGCACACTCACTGAGTTAGTTGGTTAGGACATCGCAATTGTGTTGAAGTATGTTTCTACTGGTACAAGGTCCAAAATATTATTCTACAAATTATACTAGGTAAGTACCATATATCCCACTAATAATAATATGAATGCTAATGGATGTAGGTAGGTTTGTTATTGTTTCAAAAACTGCTGAACGAATTTTGAATAAACTTACCTACCTGAATAATACATATGTGTTACCATTTAGAACTATATGTTGTACAAATATTATCTAAATTATAATGATAGCTTAATCTACGCGTAAGAAATCACAGGCGGCAAGTAACATCATAATTATAAAGAGCTTCAAATTGTAAGCATTGTACGGCAAAATAATATCTCCAACTGGGATTGATAATAATTACAATGGCTGCCATGAACAAAGCATTCACTAATGAGCCGTAACCTCCACAAACATCGGTGCACAATGTAATAAGCGATGTTACAATTATACAAATCACAATGATTCGGTAATATCTAACAACTCTGTAATAGCTGATATAAGAGAGCTCGGACACGCAATGTAATCGTTGCCTTCCTGCTCATTAAACCGAGACAAGTCTGGAAGCAGGCTTGTCCAGTAATTAGTATCATGACTCATAAAGATAGAGTACCACATAATCTCGTGTGAGCATTCATATATCGGATAGTTTTATCCATGCGAGCGATAATTTACTCATCCTTACGCCAAACAGTGGTGCCTATCATCATCATCATCATCAGCATCAGCCATCAGCATCACTGCTGGGGCACTGGCCTACCCTAAGCTAGGGCGATAAGGCCTTTGTCGACCACGCTGGCCACGTGCGGATTGGTCGACTACACAACCTTAGAATTTCTTCGTAGGTGTGCAGGTTTCCTGACGAGTGGTACCTATACGTAGAATAATTTGAAACGATCGACCTATAATAATTTGGAAAACAATCGCTCATATTAAATATAATGTTAAAATTGAAAACAAACATCATTTGTCGACATTATACTTTATAATTAATAAAATAAATAAATACATTCTTAAATGTAATATCACCCGTCCCATTAAAAATATATTTAAATAAATTACCCAAAATGAACTTATTTATGAAGTTCATTAGCCTTACGCGGTTATCCACTAACGATATTATAATCGTATCAGTGTCTCACTTCGGTGGCAATCAAAATACTGGTATAAAGGCACGGAGGAAAGTTTATACGGCTTTTTAAGGACATGTGTCTTGGTGTTAAGGCGCGGTCACCGCTGCCAAACAAAAGGCCTTCAATAAGGCGCATGTCCTAATCTACACAATCGAATCGCTTTAGGTTCCCTAATGTGGTCGATATGGACGTACGAACCTTACGTATCTCTTCGTCAGTGGCGTAAATATTGGGTGGCAGACCTGGCAAAATGCCACGGGCCCCCGACCTATGAAGGGGCCCCAGATCAAGAGGCCACGTGTTTAGTATACAACTCCTTAGGTTTGCTATTGATTTAGAACCCTATCAAATGAATTTGCCGCGGGCCCCAAATGGTAGAGTTAAGCCACTGCACTTCGTAACGTACGTTCTTACGTCGACAAAACCATCTTCTTTTGGGAGTATTGTATGAACAATTGAAGAACTGTTTCATTTTTTTACTCGATATAACTCGTGTTCAGTAATGGTCGAACAGTAAAACGCTAATTTAATACTAAGATCAACAAATAGTTGAAAGTCAAACTCAAATCGAAGGCAAAACTGGGCAAGACGATTGAAGTTACGGGAGAAGCTGCAGTAATTAAGCTAATTACCTACCCTTAAGACCCAACTTTGTTTTAATTGACACAAAGTAATTCTTATTCTGTAAATCCGAAATACACCGCAACAGTTTTGGAGAACCAAAGACTAAATTGATTAATTTTCAAAGACAAACCATTAATGTTTTGGTTAATTAGAAAATTAAAACCAACCATATTCTAATCACATTCACATCAAAACTCGGCTAAGATTTATCATTAATCAACAGAGATTAATTTAACAGCCGTTTGATTTATATTCGCCATAATGGTAAGCAATTATATTGCTCTGTTTATGGACATACGGCCATATTTGGCACAGCAATCGTCGCGATATTTAGCCGTGCGTATGCAACACAACCTGTAATTAATACTTATTTAGCTTGAAGGGTTGACTTATAAACGATAAGGATGTAAAATATTCAACTAGCGACTTTGCAGATTGCCAATGAATACCTAAATATATGAAAATAGCTCTACAGAGATTATAAATGCTGATGATTATGTCTAATTAAATAAAACTATTTTACGGATTGGATCAAAACACTGGATTTTAGTTTTCAGGTAATACTATTTTCACTTTTTCAGTTATTACACTCATATTTAATTATTTTCAGAGACCTGGATGCAAATGCAACTGAAACTTACAGGATTATAGACAAGATTTCTCACCATTAAAGTCAAATATTATATTGATATGAAATCGATGTATTTTCATTCATACCCAATTATATCTTTACAATCAAACCAATCGTAAACTGTCAACGATTTTCACGGTCACCCAGCGCCCGCGATGGACTAAGCTCGGAACAATGATCAGTGATCTCATTACATCCCACGCTCGACGTACATTCATTATGATCGGGTGTTTGTCATCGGAACGTGTCACTCTTTGCAGATCACTTCTCAGTTCTACCGCATAGATCCAAAATGATGACGTATTGCAAATTGACAGAACAATTCCATTGATTGTCAAACTCTTTGTCGTCGTTTGTCACTTTTGATCCTAACAACGATCGATGGGAACTTACGATTAAGTTTAAGATCATTTTATGTGAATTAAGCGCTGACTATTTCGCCTGTGCATAGTAAAAATAAAGTTATTAAACCGCTAAGCTTATGACAGTTGTTATGACATTAACTCAACAAAATATTGAATGAAAATGGTATTTTAACTTATTTATTTTTATAACCAATTACTTTTTATAAGGTTGAGAAGTTCAACGCTCAGACAATTAGATAATTTGGTGCCTGCGTAGGCAAAGAATGTTTGAAAGCGCATATTGTCGCATTCATAACATTTCATTCCATACACAGCCATTTAACAAATCATTTTCTGTGTTAAAATCATGTCTAAAATTCAATTAGTTGTATTAATTAGGACATGTAATTTTTCTATTTGATATAAATCAGTACTTATTTTTATCTTAGCTGAAACGATAGCTTGATAACCAGACAGCATCATACATAGCTTACTTAACTCCATCCAAACCACCAAGACGTAGTTTTGATTGCCCATTCAGACTTAATGTGTTGTCGCTGTTAGCCCGATTTTACGATTAAACTGTAACATCGGACACTACGCTTCTGAACTCAACCATAAACAATTCTATAATCAATGACCAGTTCCAACAAGCGTAGGCAAGTTTATGATCACGTTACACCACAACCTATGAATCGCTAATCGTAACGTTTTAAACGGAATCATATGTATAAATTTAGTTACAAAACAATTGCATAAGTTGAAGGTATTACATAAGTGACGTGAGATTCAAGAGTTACCTCTATTCATGCATACTTCATCAGATTAGCCACACTCGATGAAAGGGCAGTGGGTTATCTTTACTCGGGCCCTTTGAATTTATGTAAAGTGAAAAAGGATGAAGAGGTGGGAAATATTAGGCGTTTATATATTTAAAAATATGTACTGAAGTCGTCCAATCGATTTTCAGTTACGGCACTCTATCTCAATGGACAATTTAGGTTTCATCTCAATTTCATTATCATCATCAGCCCATATGCATCTCTACCACTGGAGCTCCCTAACCTAAGTTTGGGCGAACATAAATGGGCAATAGCGCTTGAAATGTAGTGCACAAGTTTGTGCGCAAATACACTTAACTCTTTGTGGTTTAACTAACTCTCATCGTACGGAGATACAACCATCTGAGAGATCTGGTGCTTAATTCCCCGGGTTCAAACCCAAGGAATCCCGATCTTTAAGCAACGCTTGTAACCAAAAGACCAACGAACCAGTCAATTTGTGCCAAAAATACTTACCCCTCTACATATTCATGATATAAATAAACATACCTAACTTGACGACCGTATTTAAAAAACGACAAACCAGTTTTCTTGCCTACCCAAGTACCGCAGTACCTACCTTCCGAGATAACTGTACTCAGATACTTAACTGCCAACTCGCACAATTGCAAGACTAATCAAAGAAGGATCGGCAGGACGTTTTGCGTTGGCGTGAATGCATGACTGATATGGACATCACGTCCGCATCATGAGGTTAGCACGCATTAAAGGCTTGACAAGGAAATTCCGACTGTGTAGGTAGGTAGGTTTGTATGTACTGGGAGACAATAACGCAAACTATTTTAGCCCTTATAAACTTCTTTATTTTGCAATAAATCAAACAAGTTAACAATAATGATTGAGTATTAAAATATGTAATTAGATACAATACAAAAAATACTAGCTTTATTAGAACTAGATACACCTGTTGCTATGTATTTTTTGAATACTGCTATCTATCGACATAAAACTAAACAGAACATTTACCTATTCCCCACTAGATGGCACTGAATCAGTTAGCGCCATCTAGTGACGGGTAGCTTTCAGAAACTGATGAGGGACATAGCATAACACTAGATGGCACTGTTTTGTACTTTTACGTTTAGAATGAGTTATAAATTTGTATCACTAGATGGCGCTACTGCAAACATTCTAAGTTGCGTGCATGATCAACTGTTTTTTTTTAAATTGATTATTTTAATTTTTCGGTCAACGATTTAATTTTTTTGTGGGAAAAAATAAGCAACATAGCATTAACAACATATGTTGTTACACAAACGATGCAAAAATCATGCAACACAAATGCTAAGAGATACGCTAAGTAAACACTCGTCGCACACGATGACAGCGCGAGCAGAAGTTGCAAACGGACCACTAGAATGTTGTCATACGTGGCTGAAACAATTGCAGTCTTTAGTTTCAAACATAAATCCTTAAAACTTTTGGACTAGGAAGCATGCACAGACTAGATGAATTATTAATTGGCATTAGCTAGTAAACACCCATACTCATGCTCATTGTTAGCTAAATCTCAACGATACTTAGTTATTTCTTAGTAGGTATGACAGATCACAAAAATTGTCATGAAAAAAAAATTCAGTTACTACCACATCTATCTTCCAAATATGTACTCATGTATTAACAATATGGTTAACACAAAAAATATGCACACATTATTAACTTATTGTTTGTTCGATATAATCCGCTAACTTCTAAATAGGTACTGTTTATAATGCTGACTGCACCACCTATTTACCAAACCAACCTACACCCACCAGAAATATAGAATAGGTATTAGGGTCGAACGCAATTAATTCAATTATAAATTCTATTATTTATGCGGAATTTACAAATAGATAAATGTTGGAACAACAAAGCCGTCGGACATTCATCGTTACGCAACAGAAACCGGAAACGTAAGACGGGAGAAATTACGGTTCAATTATTAAACTAAATATTTTGATGGATTACTAGCTGTCGGCTAACAAAGTAGATCAAACAGTGCGCCGGGCTTATTTCAATATCGGACTGAAATAACACAATGGCCACTAACAAATCTGAATCGTTTACGAGCGTGTTTCATGGAATGAACATTTTGGCAGGGCAATAAAAGATCACGCAAACCCTGCATATTACAGTCAACTAACAGCAAACATTTTATCGGTTATCGATATTAAATATTATTATTACAGCAGTTCTTGTCATTAGGCACTTAACTAGTTTCGATCTAAACTGCAAATGTTCGGGTCAGTGCTGCAGTGTATCGGTAGGTAGGTAAGTGCAACTTTGCTTTTGAGTATTGCTTATTGGTTAATTTGTCGCCTTGTTTTATAGGTGTTTATAATTAAATGTATCGCGAAAACAGTTGAGGAACAAATCAGCTGAGATAAATAATTGAATGTCGTTAATTTAAAGAACTTAGGTATATATCTACCTATTCATATTATTTAAACTGCTAAAAATTAATAATGCATAATTGAATTAAATGATATTGCAACTAGTGTACCTGTCAAATGAGTACAATTTAAACATTATAAGCATTCACTTACTCAATCGGTTTTACCTAATAAAACCTTTCCGAAGTAAAAAACTTGTAGAGAATACAGTAAACATTATTTAATTGGCTTAAAAAGTCCAAGTACCTAGTTATTTACCCGCATTGATATTCCGACTCGGTAATCAATAGACTAAAACCGATATTAAGTAGGTATATTATGAAATCCTAATACCTACGTAATAGGCAAACAGGTAGGTAGATAGAATACGAATAAGAAACCGTGCCGACTCCTCCTATACCAAAGTTTAATCGCAGAACTACGTAAATAGGTAAACCAACATGCAAATTACATTTGTAACTATTACACCGATATTTCGCACTTCCCAGGAGTACAAATGCTAGCCTATTACGATAACAGTTATTCACTGCTCGTGAGCTACCAAATAAGCGTAGAGCTCGTGGTTTCGCAATATTTTTCTCGTGGTGCAGTCACGACGGCCACGACTTGCGATGATGTGCGAATTGCAAGTTAGAAACTGTATTCAGGGATGGTAATGGCTACCTAAGCCAATAGACAAATTACTTTTAGGGGTGAGAGCAAGACCGGTGATGACGAGGCTACTCCAAGCCATTATCGTATTTATCGTATTTCAGTTAAGAAAATAAAAGCATTTGGTTGGTAAGCAAATATACGAGTAGGTAGGTATTTACCATGCGAAATTTAAAACTATTTAGATCCGCGAGTCCTAATAACCAGATCTCGGATTTTTTAAGAAATCTTATATACGTATTAAACTCATCGATAGAATAAATTAATAAGTACTACCTACTGCATACACACAAAGCGATTACAAAAACCATCATGAAACAAAGATTGTTCCGATTATTTTATTCCTTGCGTCTCGCTGCGCTTCTCTGGTAAAAAAACTACGGGTCTCAATTATCTATTTTGACAGCCCTGCGGACAGCTGCGGTGGCGGTACTGCGCATCGTTTATTGGCATTGCAATTTGTAATCGCTCGTGTATTTGATGCAGTTGGGATCACCTTTGTCGCAACTCTCTGTGTAATCGGTATCTTCATTGAGACTCCGCAAAGTAAACTTGTGTAATAAGTGACTGTAGATACTATAAAGATATATCAATGTAATTTAATACTTGCATTATGGAGCTAAGGCACGGTACTTTTGGATACAGCTACTATTTACTTACCCTACAACTATGAAATTGTATCCTCTCGCTTTAGACCAAGCCTTCAATCAAGGGCTTATACCTATAATCCTTCACAGATTATCTCAACGGTGGTCGCTATCCAAGAAGAAATGATAAAAAAACCATAAAATAAGTGTAACATATTACAACCAAACCAACTTACCCAAAAATATCATTAAACAATAGAACACTATTCCGTAAATGCAATTCGGTACTTCCAATGTGGACTCTTTTGGAATGAGCCCAAATCCTTTCGAGTACCTGAAGGTAATGAAAAAAAAATTTAATTCCTCGAGGCATAAAGAAAAAATTGTTCATTGTTATATTTATTCAATTGTAGTTAAGTCAATAATAAATACAGGGTAAAAGCGGAATTTTGTTATTACGCCTTCATTAATTATATTTATCAAATGTAAACGGAATAAGTAAGGCTAAACGTTTTATGCTGACCAAGAGCTAAGCTAAGTCAGTTTAATCAAGCTCGAATTGAAGCAGTTTTTCTTACTTGTGTGCAGACATCAAACTATCTAGTCAGTATGAAAAACGACATCAGCTATTCGAGCTAAGCTATACCAACTGAGCTTAACTAGAAAGTACGTAAGTTCCTATTATATTTTCTATGGAACTAGCTAATTGTAAACTATGTGCTGACAAAACTCTAACGATACTCACTCAGACGTTAAGACCCTCGAGCAGCTAGCATATTCAGATATATCGCAGAGGGCTTTGTATCCAGGCCTGGCTTCAGCCGCCATCTCCACGTACAGGGCGTAGGTGGACACCAGCACTCCGAAGAGCCCAACACCCGTGAGGGTTCGGCTAGCACTCTTAGTTATCATGGTAAAACTGCCTGTAATTGGAAACATCACACAAATTGTTTCACTTCCGAAGTAAGTTGTTTAAGGTACTTACCTTACTTGTTTTTTCTGATATCCGTAATACGGATCGATTTTGTTACGGATATCAGAAAAAACATACAAATGTAGGCAGGTACATAATTAGATACATAAATTATACTTAAATATCAACATAATCAATCACGCTAGCCATGCTATTGGTAGTGGAAATCGTGTAAACTCTATCGTTCGTAAAGATAAGAACTCTATTATTATGGGGTAGCTATTTAATAAAAAAAAAACTATCTATCCGATAAAAATATGTATCAATGAGTTATTTTAGGTTCTCCTATTGGACGAAATTTATAACAATTATCTATACTGTGCCGTGTAAGTAGGTACATAGGTTGGTATACCTCATGTATATTTAAGATATATGTGTAAGTAGAAGTAGCCGCTGACTGATAAGTAGACATGTCGACACATACAGTGTAGGTAATTACATATGTGCATACAATACATTTACTAATATGCCTAAATATTTGTTCTGTCGACGAGACACGCAATATTTTGCATATTTTACAGTGTTAAAAATAAATACATACCTTTTTCCTCTAATACCAACTATTTAAATTACAAGGTAATTTTGTGACCGTCGTTGAAAAGATGGAATAAAATATATAAGTTAGTTGTTTTAACATTCAACTCATTAAAAAACAAACTATCTAAGTATTTAATACCGCTAAGTACCTATTTAACATACAAACTTTAGCACTTTGAAAAAAAAAATTGTATTTAATTTTACTGCACCTTCGTCTTTCATTTCATTTAGTTTCATGAACAAAACGTCATCATAATATTAAACTGGACTCGTACCAAAACGTGATAACTTGAGAGAAACAGTATTGAAGCGTTCGAGTTGAACATTTCAATAACAGCTAACAAGTAATAGCGGCTTCCAGAGCGGATATAAAGTGAATCCGACATGATTGGCCACTTGATCGGAATCTCAACGCAAACATGCATGCTACGGGTGCTAGAAAATGCGGGCTTCTAGCCACGGCCGGTTGTAAGTTGGATTTTCCCACCACTGTCAGAAACAGAAGTTAGTCGACGGTTGTCTTATTATGAGCCAAGCTTTAACATATTGAAAAGTATGTTTGACTTTTGCTGTAAATCGTTATCTTATTACTAGGTAGGTGCCTACTTCAAAACTTTTCTTCGGGGTGATATACCTACAACTCTAAACTTTCATAGTAAAACACATAAGAAAACTGAAAATCCTGAAAATTTACCATGTCGGGAACTCGACTAAATAAATTGGCAAAAGTTCAGCTAGATAAAATAACTTGTCGATACCGGAAATATCAATTAATATAAGGGACATACCACGGTTTTTCAGAAGAGCTAAAAAACGATTTTACTTTTCGTGTTCTGTCTACATCTTTTAATTATTATTTGGTCGGATTTAGATGATACCTAGGGCAAAGTTTCTTAGATTTTTGCATTCTTTAATGCTATAGAATCAAAATAAAGTTTAAATTATCCGAGTTTAATCTAACTGTAAGGGTCTTTTTTTTAAAGACATCGTAATTTCAAGTATACCAGTCGATGGAGCGGAACGACCCGATTTCAATGATACTAATATATAACTAATTTTGCCCAAAATGTCCTTTACCTTATTTTGATATTTCCGGTATCGTTGTTTCCTATACAAATAATTCAGTACCTGAGTAGTACAGTTTAATTGTTATTAATAGATAACATAAATATAAATCATGCAAATCTAATCATGTCCAGCAGTGGAAACCTATCGGCTGATGTAGTAAATCTGTATTTATAATCAGAAAGCTTCAACTCAAAAACCAATACAAACAAGTGGAGAATACATACAACAATTCAAAATTCCTTTGTACTTTGGTATTTATAGGTAATAGCTATATTGAAACACCAAACATATTTCGAATGAAAACGTAATCAATGCCGAAACATTGGGAAATGTTCATGAATTCGGGTAATAACTCGATTAATTATGTATTGCTAATTAAAACATCGAAATGGAATAATTATTGTGAATATTGGAATATTATCGCCCAGTGGACGGAATTCACACAAAGCCTGCCAATTCACATTTAAAACGTTCGGACTTTCAATTGAGTTAAATAATGATTTTATTTAAGTAAGGTAGAGCGCGAATACCAGATATTGTTCATTAATTTTTGCCAATATCGCTTTTATATTCAATCTGTCGAAATGAGCTTAAAGCTCTCGTTAGTTTTAATTGAATGGTTGTAATGATTACATTCTGTATAACGTGGAATCATAAAGGAGCGTTTGTTGGTTGTCCATATACAATTAGATGGTTTTTGTACTTTATAATCTGTCTTCAGACTAATTTTGTACAACAGTCAATCTAAATCGGTGCAGTAGTTTACGTGAAAAAAGACTTGTCATAATTGTTTTTACTTATTGACCTTTATTAACTACCTACCTGCCTATTGTACTTGTACTGAACTTTTATTTAAAATCACTTCACACGCTCTCGTACAAATCAATTTATTTTGAAGGGGAGTTGTACGTTAGCAGACAGCCATAAAGAAATAAAAAAACATAAAGTCGCCCAGCGGTGCCTACCTACTCCGCTACCCACCCCTTCGTGTACACTCGGCATTATGGCTTTGCCGTTTAAAATTAAAAAGAAAACAAACAGGCTGGTGGTCTCAGTTTTATTAGCATACGGTTGTAAAAATAATCGTATTAGCACTCGAGATCGAGCACTTTGTGTTGTTATAGCAGTATAAGTAGGTCTACATACCTACAAAATTACTGTCACTCGCATTGGTAAATGTTGCAAAAATCAATAAAGAATTAAATTATAGTTGACTACGAAATCGATTCGATTATTTTAAAAGGCCACAGTTTTTATTTTCTTTTCTTTAGGCATGACACATTACGTGTTATTATTCGACTTAACTATGGTAAGATTTGCAGTCTATTTATCTAGGAAGTAACCTCGTGAGATTATTCAGTAATTTCTTTAAACCAAGCGGACTGATTTTATATTGATAATGATTTACAAACATATACTACCTAGGTACCTACCGGCGCTAGAAGCTATCGTTAAAAATACCACACGATACAGTTATTCACTTTAGGTATAGATAAAATCTAGTACTAGTTATATCAATAATACTAACAGCTACCTACTTTTTACAAGATATTTACCTTAATTTAATGTTTTAAAAATAAATTGTCACGTGTTGAGCGACGACCACTGATACTTGCCTTGTTAGCCGATAAGCAATTACTTTAATCACTTTATTTAGGATTATGGATTGTACCTATCTGGATAGGTACGATCTGCTCTTGATCTTACGCATTACTGACTGATTGTATCCACGTCCACTCTCGTATGAGGAGACATACCGATTAATATTCATAATCAATACTTATTGAGGTGAAAGGCTCTTTAATATGCATGATAAACGAATCAAGTATAAAAAATATCGTACTGCCATTAGATTCAATTAAATTGAGTTTAACCACAACAATGATACATATCTAGTATATTCTCTAACATATTTTTATAAATAGATAACCAATCATATTATTAAAAAAAATTGAAATCCGTCTATAATTGACGAAAATATCGGTGAACATACATAAAAAAAAATATTATACATACAGACGAATTGAGAACCTCCTCCTTTTTTTAAAGTCGGTAAAAAAGTCAGTGAATTTACCTTTCTACAAGTTTGCCAAACCACGGCTAAAACAATTTCATTGTCTATTATCGCTTTTTCGATTAAACCCTATATTGGCTTCATTAATACCTATCTACTAATTAACATACAGCTAATACTTTAGCATAAAAAATAAGGTACTTTGAAAATTGTATTGAATTATTCCGAAAAAGGTTGGCAAATAAATACTACTACTCATTTAGTCTCAAAGGTATAAAAGTACTTTATACCAAAGCCGCTCTAAGTTGGCCGATTTGACACTTTTTATTTTATATTTTGCATTTATCCTTGTTAAGAGGAACATATTTAGCGAATCATAAAGAACAACTTTTAAAAATAAGACGTTATTTCAAAATGTCAAATGCACCTAATTATCTAATTATTTGTCTTTTATTACTTAAAATAATTGAATTATAAAACGAAAACGTACAATTTCCACTCTGTATTACGCTTTTACAAGGTTACGCCGTTTGACACGTTTTCATAGTGACGTAATGGGTAATACTCACTAGGTATTTTTTAGAAATAGGATGAAGGATTTAATAATTATTGTTTTTAATAATAATTTTAAATATGAAACTTCAATTCAATCTTCTGGATGTGAATAAATGTTTTTAATAAAAAATTGTTAATAATTGTTATAATTGTTATACATAATAGGGTATTTGACTATTTTTTTATTTTGATATAGTTGGATGGACCACTCGAACACAAAGACACTGTTGAAAGTATTACTTTGATATCTGGATAACTCAACGAGATATTACAATTTTAATTGCACATTAATTGGTCGAGCTCAAAAATGCTCCATACAAACGTCGACTGGCGTGTGACGTCACACGCTAGTTTGTTGTATGCAGCGCCTAAGAAGTTTGTTCGGTAGGTTCATCAAAAGTTGCGTTTATTGATATGTTTTCATAATGAAAGATGTGACTAATTCTGTTATTAATAAGATGAAAAAGAAATTTTAAATGATTTTCGCAATTTTGGAATGGACTTGCCCACCCAACTTTAAATTGTTTTTTGTAGTCTCATTTCGCTAAAAATTTAAGTTTCGTTTTCATTAATAATATTGATTTACATAAATCTTACTGATTTTCATAAAAATGGCAAGCATAACAACCACAGTCGAATACCCTATTAGACCTTGCTTGGTTATAAAGTGGAAATAACTGTTACTTATATACTTCGGCAATTTTACCGTCGTCCCTCACTAGTGCAGTCAGTCTGACATGTGTCAAATCGGCCAACTTAGAGCGGCTCTGGTATAGGTATTTATTATTATTACATCTACCACGGCCGGACATATTATTATATTTTTTTATTAAAAAGTACTACTTAATAATTTTTTAGATGAGAACGCGACCATAAACAATAATGTGTTGATTGTGAACGCAACTTCTTATAAATGTCAAAATCAACACGTTCAAACTTCATTCGGAATTAGGCAATGAAATTTTTTGTAAACACAGTGTCGCTTCTCATACTCTCGGAACAAAGAAAGTTTGCGACACACAAGTAGCTGGAAAACAAATTGTATGAACAGAAACGAGTCGCTGCCAACACATAGACTCTAACTGACTGATTTTTGTTATCTATCGTGGTATTAAGTAATTTAGATTAAAATTTTACAAACTAAAGTAAAGTTAACATGCTTTATTTTACTGCATTAAATAACTAATTTTTAATTAAAAAAAATCATACTTACCAAAAATCTAGCTAAAGACAAACCAGAATTTTATGAGGAAGAAAGAGATGGCGTTATTTGCTAGAGCAGCAAGAACGAGCGCCACATTGCCAATGACGCCCCATATCGCGGAATGTACATTTGGTTGTGTTGGCAGTACTGGTTTAGTTCACCATCGCGACCGCACCGTAGCGTTGGCGTCGTGCAACACCTTTCATTGTATTGACTATTGACTGATTCTGAATACAGAGAATAATGTATAAAGTTAATTTATCATATTATTGCCTTAGTTCTTGTTGAAATATAACATTATATGTTTTAGTGTAAGTGGAATTATGCCTCCGTTTACGTGAATGTGAAAGAAGACAGCCTGTCGGGTGCTACGCGGCCATTTTACTTGCAATGCGGCAACGGTGTACGATCCGCCATTGGAAACGGCTAGTGTCTTTTTCTGTGTGCAAGATTTGTATTTTGTCGAATTCCGCGGCCTAGAAACAACGGATAGCCATGTGTGATAAAAGTGTAGTGCGGACTTTTGTGTAGTGAAGCACGGTGGTCGGGTGATTCGAATAATGTGCGAACGATGGAAAACGAAGTGAAGCAGCGCAATCAGAGAAATAGGCGAAGGGAGCGGGCACAGCGCATGCAAGCACAGCGAGAGAGCAAAGTTAAGGATGGGGACAGCGGCGAGGACGAGTCTCCGGCGAGAGAGAAGCCGCCTCGTCCTCCGGCCAGGAGGAAGAAGTCGCGGGAGCCGCTGGGAGAGGAGGATATCATTGATGGTTTCGCCATAATGGCATTTCGCACCTACGAAGATCTAGAGGTGAGTCCGTAGCTGGAGCCCTAAATTTACCAGTATGCTTATAAACACCCATCCTTGAACGAGCTTTTGTTCGTTCTCTTTTGCCCCAACCATATTTATGTACCAGAAACTAGACACATTATGAAGTTGTGTTGTTTACTTTTACATACATCTAAGAAATATCAGTGCATACCTAAAATGCTATAATTATTACGTGAGATAAAGAGTAAAACAACAAAATTACGGTAATTACTGGGAATGTAACATCCGGATTTCATAGATACTAAATTAAATTGCATAAACTGTGCATTAAAACGTTTGTTGTTTCGATATGCCTACGTGTTTCAAGAAAATACATTGCAGTTCTTATTTACTTCGTTTAGTTTCTCCTTTACTTTATACTCATTATAAAAACCGCGCTCTGTAATCGCTTTGGACGTCGCCTCGGAAGTGCATTGACCCATCGAATGAACCCTGTGTAAATGACTTCAAATTCAGAATATTTGTAGTGAATATGAAGATAAAGTGAAAGTATCCATGCATGATATGATTATTGGCGTTGCGTATTGCATGTCAGTAGGTGCAATAAGTATTGTAAATACGTATTGGGTATTGTGAAGGCATATCGTAGCAAGCAGCTGACGGTAGGCGCGCCCGAGAACGGCCGCCGAGTGCAGTCGCGGTCTCCCACAAAGTGTAAATTTGGTCTAAGTGGCTTTCGCTCGTTTGTGCTCATTTATTGCGTAGTCCTCAAATGGCAATATGTTGTGCACGTTGAAGTCTCGTATGTGCACAATAAAACTACATTCAGCGCTATCGTTTTAAATTATGGCGACAGGCTTGCCGTTTGTGGCTCGTTGGTGCGGCGGGCGCGTATATTATAGGCCCAAACAGGTTCTTTGCTCCTATTTAATTCACAACATGCGGTCTGCAACGCTTATGCAATTTCTACTTACAATGGCTGAAAGTTAATTTCTACACAAAACTGGTTATTTTTGTTGCAATGACGACATGTGATGGATTTTGACCTGACGTGTCTTCCTACCTATTGTTTGTACTTGAAAATGATACCTACACACACACTTACACATATTGTCAAGTTGTCGTACGTAAGTATACCTGACATACCTACATGAATATTCCTTGCTTATTACTGCACGAATAATTATAAGAAAATATTGTTTAACTTTTAACGTTATTAATTACGTGTCATAGATACATTTTTTCATAGATTGTTGTTTATTGTAGGTACATTCACTTTCTATTTTAACTTATACCTAATAACTAATCCCCAGGAACTTCTTTGTTCTAGCTGGATTATTTTGATAGTTAATAAACTTAACTACCTATCTATTAGGTATTTATGTGCATAAATGCCTATTAGATAACTGGTGAAAAGTATAAACTTTAGGCACCTACAGAGTTTTATAAGAGAATAATATTTTTAATATGACTAAATCAAATTAATAATATTGAAATGTAATTCCAAGTAAATTCCAATCAGAAATTTATTTTATTGCTTAGCTACCAAGTTATCGATTTCGTTACGTCTATCACGAAATACGTACGTAATAATACAGTTAAGTATATATATTTAATAAAATTCTACTACGTGGGAATGTAGTCCATACTCTTCAGATGATTTTTTGGAAAATATGGTAACTAGGCACTTTAGTTCATCTTTCTGATGGGAAGCTAATGGGTAGGTAGGTACATTTGGTTACATTTGATTTAAAATATCGAAATGTGTAACAGTATTTAATTCAGATAATAGCGTGAAGTGCGGGCCGCCATTTGACACCCGCAAAGAGGCCATTGAACACCTATTTATGGTGTTTGACGTTTTTCCCACGGTGCGCTCGCCCATGTCCCTTCCGCACACTGAGCAATCGAAAGAACAAGAAGCTTGAACACGCCGTAGAATTGATCTGTTGATTATTATAACTATATTTTTGTATGAAACTTTTTCGAATATAATAATAATTGGGAAATTAACTTGACATGATTTTTTACAAATGATAGTAGTAGATAGTAACATAACTACATATTTTCCTGGATTGTTTCTGGATTTTAATCGTTTTGTGAACTACTAAGGGAACTGATATCAGATCAGGCTATTCAATGTTTGTTAAGATTTTTGATGTCTACCAATTACCTATTGCATTAACTACGTTAGGTTATGGTGTGAAAAATGCGTCATAGCTCACTAAATAAACTAGGAAAGTAATATGTCTAAACCTAAAATAACATAATGTTGTTCATTGCGTAATTGAATCCATAATTTTACCAATAAGTAAATCCATTTTACAACATTGGGTGAACTACCTGACCATATTGTAATGTTTATATAATTTTTTTTCAGAACCAAAATATTGAACCAGTCCTATGACTAAACTAAACGGACTTAATAGTAAAATACTTTAATCGTGATTAATACTAAAATAAATGGCTTAGAAAACTTTGTTTATTATAGAAATAAAAAAATGAAGCATCTTCAAAACTAATTTAAAAAGTTAGACAGGGCCCGTCTACCTGATAAGCGGCAGAAAAAGATTGGATGTGGCATGGCAAAGTTAGCGAGCGTGAAATATTGTAGACGTGTTTTGATAACATTTTTTTTTCGGCGAATTGTTTTTTTTTTGTTCAAGATATTTTTTTATAATTATTCAAACGCCAGTTAAATAACTCTTGGTGCAATAGAGCTAGAAAATTTTAATTTAGTATTGTGAGCCCAGAGCATGCAGTTCATTGTTGTGGAAAACTGCTCTTACTACATATTTACAGTTTATTCTCTTACATACTTACTAGCCTTTCCAAGGCCAGTTCCGCTCAAAGCTTTCCAAAGCTCGATGTTAGCACGTCGTGATATAAACCTTGTCTAAACCAACTTTGAAGCGCTTTTATTCGCTAGTATCTCTGGAAACATTATTGTTCTTCTATTAGGTCACTTACAGCCGAATACCGAAACTATATTATTAAATACTTTTAAATATTTATCTTTACTTCACTTCATTTGACAAAGGCATTATGCCTCACCAGAATCACAAACTTTGTTTTGATTGATTGAAATTACAAATTAGTTAACTAAACGCGAACATTATAACCAGTAGGTGGGTAGGATCATTGTAATCATACTGTTTGTACTTGAGATGTAGGAGGATGTTAAATTGCACAAATTGTTCCTTATGCTCTTCATTTGCGACGACGTCACTGGATACTGGCGAGTTCCATTATTTTAATTCCATATCTTGTTTAGGACCACCACATTTGTCACAAACATTTTAGTTCGTAGTCCTTTTAATAAATGTATCAGGAGTTCATATCAGTATCATTTTCAAGTTTGATATAACCGTTAAGTACTGAACATAAATTCACTTTACTCCAAATACAAGTATTCGTCCAATAGAATATGAAGGTGCATGCAATCTACAAACTGCATGCTACATAGAACTCGTAGACATGCAAATGCACAAATTCAGGAAACCTCTCCGTCTCCCGGGGCGCAACTTACACTGCACTGGCATTTACTCAAAGAATATGGTAGAAAAATTGCTTTTGTCTTGGCGCTTACGCCCGCCGCACCGCGCCCGCAGGGGGAGTTTTGTTTACCATATGGTTTAAAAGTTGTTGTTTCTATAGCTTTCAGTAAGTACTTATACTTCTTTTTTGTTTATGGTAACTGTAAAGCTATTTCAACAACTGGTCATCTTTAATACTTATACGTACCCAGTATATTAAAATATAACAGGTCTGCTATAAATTCTAACGTATTATGGAAATATTTCAACAAAGGATACATCATTTCAAATCCCAGCTTACGTTTGAAAGGGCTATCTTAGCTTATATTATATTATGTAACGTTTTTAGATCCCTTTACCTTTCGATTTAGACAATATTACTTATTTGATTATCATAATATTTTAGTCTAACTAATTGTAGTTAGTTGTAGTTGTAATTGACGTAAGCTTTAATAGCATTAAAAACAACAAATAAAAATATAACTACAATACGTAAATTTCAAGTATCTACAGTAAGTTAAAAATCAGTTTTTATAACATGCTTTTCATGATCAGATTTAATGACAAGTTTAGTAACACTGGCTTTCTTTTAAGTGATTTAAAATAAACTGTAGATTATGTGACTTCATCCTTTTACACAGTTTGTGTATCGTAACGTGTAGTTTTACAAAACTTTTGTCTTCTCGGTCATCTAACTAAATAAATAAAACTCCTATGAAAAAGAACTGAACTCAAATCATATCTGAATCAAATGCAATGAGAGTTACTTATCAGGGACTTTCCAACGCCGACTCGGTTTCCGCCTTCGATGGGGTGAAAATGATTACAAACCCTTCAAATAAAATAGCATATTTTACCTTTATCTTATTGGGATCCTACCCATTGAGTTTTATAGATTTGAGGCTTTACTAAAATATTCAACGAATCACCGAGCAAATTTGGATTTACTGATTAGCTATTATGTTGATGGTGTCATAAATTCTTGCCTACTTCATTTAAAATATTTTGATTTGAATAAATTGTGCTCAGCAAAAGAGGGAACTTGATAAGATCAAACGAAATTTATCCTTTGCCATCCTAAGCTCAATGTTAAATGTATTATCCACTTCAAGAGGTCGTTATAAGATGTGCCAAGTGCCCCAAGTGGCGAAAATCGCGATGTCGTTGGAGAGCGGCCGACGTCAGGGGATACGCTGTGAGGCGCTCGCGGCGTATCTCGGCGATCTGCCACGATCGACCAGGCGCACTCCGCTCTCGGCCATCGCGATCAAACAACCTGACGAGAGGTCCCGAGAATGAACGCGAACATGTGGCTGAGGCCGCCCCCCTTCCTCATGCTCGATTTTCAACGACGTGACGAGTGGGCACTCAACAACTCCTTATCGGATTTAACGTTTTTCAAACGTAACTAATATCCTACAACGTTTCGAACTCTTATCAACGAAGGCTACGTAACTTTGTGTCGTTTAAACAGCAAAATTATTGTACTACTAATGTACCTGAAGTACTAAGTATCATTTTACAGTATAGATATTTACGTAATAAAAATGTAATAAAAGTAGTGCTTGGAAACATGTTTAGTCACTGAGATCAAGCGCTACTACGACTATACTTTCGTACTGTTTAGAAAGCGGCGTGATTCACATGATCATTTAACTTATTTTATTTATTAGCTTTCATCATAACCATACCTCGTTTGTCTTTTGTCGAAGGCCTGTTTTATGTATTGCTTAGTCAAGCGGAAAGATTTATTATGATTAAAATATACGTATTTAAAATTCATTCATTCATACGTACATAAATAGATGTAGAACCGTTATACGCTCATGTGGAATATTGTTATCATTTTGTATTTTTATTTATAAAATTAAATCAATCAGTCGAAGTAAAATCCACGCTATGGTCTAGAGATAAAACCCTGCTTTTGCTTACAATGGTTTTATTGTTTACCTTCAAACATTAATGATTGTTGTCCGTTATTGTAATACAACATAAACATTTGTAACACATTATTCCATTACCGTAGAACCCACGTCAATGTTTACCCGCAAATTAGTAGTTGGCCGGCCGTGTAGTACTTATACTCAATGTATCGCGACCAAGCTAACACAATCCTTTAATTTGATTGCACAATCAATTTTTGTACATGAACCAGACGTTAAAATCATAGTACATCTTTAATGAACACAGTTATGTTGATATAATATCTTTCCGTTCGACTGACGGTTAGAAAGCGAGTCAATTAAACTATACAGCTTTGTTATTTCAACCTATTCCCAAGCAGCATATTACATAAGCATTAGTTAGCGGCAGCTCGTTTTAGAGTTAATTCAATCAATATTCTCCCCGCGAATCTAGTCTCGCGAGAATTAACTGCAGTTCCGTGGAATGTTAAATAATTGCCTCACTTTACGACTACTTGTGGTGAATTAGAAATTGTTTGATGATATAAAACTGAGTACAAACGTGCTCATTATATCTTGTGGACTTAATCAGGATTGTGAATGATATCGCTGTTTATTAATCGAGACACAAATTAAGTAAGTAGTCATATCTATTATATCCCATTTTTTTTTTGTTAAAAACATAATCATAATTGTTCGATATGTTATTCTTTATTTCTTGGAGCATAAACCATTGGTCATCAAAATTGAATTACTACATTCCTATAAAAAAATGAAAAACGTAGAACAACGCTGCGTTGTTGTTACTGACAATGCTTTCTTCATAATGTATGCTGTCTGTATGTGTACATATTTAATTTTGGGTGTGAGTTTTCAATGTATTACAAAGAGCTAATAAAGAAACACAGACCGGGTGGAGTCTTTTTATAAATAGCGCAGATGTTGGCTCAGATGGTTGTGTCTTGTGTGTATTATACATCATGCATACAGCCTTCCCCCGGTGGGGTGGGCGAGACAGGTAATCGGCTCGTGACACGCGACGAGCGCCGCGACAGCCGTTTACAAACATTTCGATTACTTCCCTCATACCTATTTGTTTCCACGCGCCACTATTTTTCCCTCGCTCAATTAAATTGTAAGTTGTCATGAGAGTTGCTTAATTGATTTCACATTGTTTCCTTTGCTTTATGATTTATGATTCCACTTATACTTTTACGAATGGTAACTTTTTTTTTCCTATACTTATATTACACGTTGATACATTCAACTTGAAATGTTTTTGGACGGTTATTTTTTTTGTTTGCGTAAAGTATTGGCTTCTATAATTACTACTACCTGCCTTCTCTTTATGGGTTAGCTCAATAAAATGTTCTTTTGTTGATGTGGTTCTTGTCAGGTTTTTTGCTGTATGTCTGCGAGTTGTCGAACTTCGGACTTTTTATATACATATATAATTAGTTTATAATGACAGTACATGTAAAGATGTTTATTTTCTGTTTGAGGTAATCCGTTATTAATATTTCGTAAAATGTGTTACCTACTTACCTGCCAGTACTTACCTATACCTATCTATTCGCTATTCCGGGAATCCAGTCTTATACAAACCAGTTTAATCGGCAATGTGTATTAGTGTATTGCAACAGACATTCAATTTGCTTGCAGTAATATTTATTAAAACCTACAATTAAAACATCTATTACAGTCAAACCGGTGATCAAAGTATCTAAAATCACAATTATGTTGATAAGTAAAGTATAAAGATAAAGAGAAGGTCCATTATGACGAGAGATTAAAGTTGTGCGCTCAAATTAATTTGTCAGCTTGAAATAAGATGATTATTCATTACCACCATGTTACAAGTTCAGTATTCTAATCCTTGCGCCCTAACCTCGCCGGCTGGTCTGATGACTTAATTAATGACCCGCCGTGTCGTTAATTAAAGAGCTCAGGCAAATTGAAGTTCGCGCCTGCGCCCGCGGCTGTCCGCGGATTAAAAACAAAATGCAATTTAGTGCGCACCGACGCTCAAGCCTGAGCTCAACTCATTTACCCCATAAGTTTCTTAGTTGGTTCCCTTGGTCGTATCGCATCTAGTTCATAAAAAACTGAATGAACTCTTTAATATTTAAAGTAGTATGCTACAATCGAATTAAATTACATACTTCCAAGACATTGTATAGAATAATGACGTTATTGATAATGATTTGAGAGAGCATGATAATATGTGATAAGATTCCTTATTTATTAATAAAGTATTACTATGTGATACTTAAGATAAATAAATTCCAAAGTTTCACATCTAAAGGATTTTTAGGATTTCAATTTTCTTCGTTAAGTTTTAAAACATACCTGTGTACAATTAGAGATATGAATTCACACCGTTTCCTTGTACATATTATTGAATGAGTTTAATGCCTGATTAAGACCTGACAAATTGCTATAATAAGCTATTATGACGTATTACTCTTCATAATGATGGTATCGATGTTGTCACATTAGTGATTAATTCGTTGTTGGTGAAGCAATTACAGCAAATGACCGTTGTCGGCAGGCCGCCGCCGCGCGCCGAGGTGTGACCACTTTGTGGCGTAGGTAGACGATTATTACCTCGCGGCCCACTGAGTTATTGACCGATGCTAATTATTTGAAGCCGCCTTGTAAACATGCCTTAACACGTTTAGAGTGATAAGCTCTTAATTGCTATACACGCACAATCACGAATCATAAGACTTATGAAATCAATTCCAGTTGTAATCGACTGACCGTCAATTGGCTGTATTATGAAGGGATTGATTTGTTATATTGTTGACATGTGACATGTTGGTTCTGGTTAGCAAACATTTATTTAGATAGATAAGACAGGTACCCGATACAAGTTTACTTAGAATAATGTTATGGTTGGAGGCATCTGGAATTAAGCTCCCTTTCCCAGAGGGAGCGCCACCCGCCCGCCGCTGGCAGAAAAATAGCTCGCCCGATTCTGCGAATTCGTGATAACTTTTTTATGAGACTGAAATGAATTGTATAAAATCTTCGGTGGAAGTCACATAAAGTTCTCGAGAGAATTTGCTTTCGTCACAGTCCTAAAGAGATTTATACCTTATAAAATGGAGTTAACGTTTTCCCTTTATTTATTCAAGCCGCAATATAATGTCGGATAACTTGTTCTCAAATTGTAAGCTACTTTATCATATCTTATTTATATGCGGTTGTTAATGAAACTAACGTGCCGTAACGGTATGTAGTCTGTAGAAATCTCGTTTTTATTCTTAAATTATAGTTTAGAAGACAATACTGACGCAATATTAACTTATGTATAGTGGATAACATGTTAAATGTATTTTCTCTTTTTCTCACTATATCTATAATCATTCAACAACAGCTACGTATTGTAATATTTCAACACGTAAATTTCAACCGGGCTGTTTTGAATGTATTTAAATTACAAATAAAGTGGTATTGTAGCATTTTGTTCGCCGGCACGCTTTTATTTTACCTCTTGTCTATTAATACGTCGTTAATGTTTACAAAGCGTGTGAGTTATCGCCTGTGTAGCTCGGGACATAGTTTATTGTTATTATTTATTCACATTGGGCGGCGGTCACGGTAACACGTGTAGTGGCACGAGCCACTTAACGTCAGATGATACCTCTTAATAATTTGTTTAGTGCTTGTTTTATAACGTGCTATTTTCTGTGCTTATATATATTTATTATTTTAAATAGGTCTTAACAAATTAATAATGCTAATACTTCTTTAACTGGTCGATATTTTGTAAAAATCAATTTGTTTTGTTCATTAGTTATCTGGATTCATTCGCTAAAATGTAACATAAAAAAGCTCTACTTAAAAATACAAATTCATTTCTTCATCAATTCTTAAGACCTAACCAACGTTTTAATTAATTTCTCAAAAGCATTATATTCACAAACTTGAGCGTCTATTGTGACATTGTCTTCCTGTTTGAATTTCAAAGTCATGTTAATTGAGCTTTTTCGTTAAATATTTGTGAGAGGTGCTGAAATCAGTTTTTATTACTCGATCTTACAAGCGGCAGCATCTGCCGTTTAGTTCAGTTGTCGTGTCGGTGGCATGGAATATCGCATAATGGTTATGGTAATGGCACCCCTGCTCGTCCCCCCGGGCGCTACGCTCCACCCCTCGCCCGAAACGGACGACTAACATTTTTTTTATAAAACTGATTCAAAAATGTGTCAGTGGGGACCCTTGTTTGAGTTACTCCCTTGGTGGTCACGTGTTATCACCCCTCTGAAATTTAATTGGAATATTTTAAAATACAAACTGACCATTCATAGGTACAAATGTCGGATGTTTGTAAAATTAAACAGATAAGATTATGATGATGAATCAACGTTAGTTATTGACAGCATGTTAATTTGCTGTAAGTACAAAGTCAAAGCCACCTAAATTCTTTTAATGTATTATGGTAAATGAAAAGTTGAGGTTTGTACGTAAAATGGTTGGTGTTGTTGAGTTATACTTTTAGTTTTTATTTATGTATGCAATTATATTATAAATTGCATTTAAATCCTACCAGTTGACAATGACTAACCAAAATATAATTTTCTTAGTTCAGTCATGTATGACAGCGGCAGTAGGTAAGTAAGCTCGTGAGTTACGACACGATTTTTAGGGTCTGTACTTCAATTAAAAGAACTTATGAACCTAAAATTTCCTACTTACTTTAGTGAAGTAGTGTGTGGTTACTTGAATCTGTAAAAAATAATGCCTCTGTTAACGCAATTACGTACAAAAACAAGGGTCATGCAAACCCATATTTTCATTTCGCAACATAATAATCAAATCCCTAAGTTACGGGTAGTAAAGGAAAAAAAAGTGGTTAATTTAATGTAAAAAAGTTTATTTTTTACATTAAAGTTTATGTTTATTTCTCGCACTTGACCGGCTTTTAATTCCTAATTTCATTTGTCTAAGGACCATTTACTTGATGAGGGTGAGGGTGAAGGTTGTGTGAGCCTATGATTACGCAATTTCCCTTTAGTCGCGTAAATTTATTTATGCTTCATTGCGGTTTTACTTAACGAAAACTCAAATGGTGGCACAATATTCTTTGCAAGTCAACTATCCTTATGGTTGTAATGTATTAGAACTGTTCCTATAATTGTTGCTAGTATCAAATAACTTGAAGTCGATAACTTCAAGACCCGTTTATTCTTAAAAAAAAAATAAAAAATAAAACGGTTTTTATTGCCAAATTTACAGTTTTCCTTAAGAACAATAAAAAGAAAAAACAAATACAAAATACAAAAAAAAAATATATACAATATGAAACAATATTTTGGCAAAAGGACCAGTCTCAGCATATGCTTGGCTTGAGCGGCCAGCGCTGGTTTTCAGACTAGCCCTTCCGGTAGGGTTATTGAATCTACAACCAAATAAAAATTATATCCTTAGAAGAATAGTTGAAATGCAATAGTAATGATGATGATGACACATACTATGTTTTTAGCTACATGTTACAATGTGAATACTAGATAAACGATGGGCATTTATTCTTAAACTTATTTAAACTTTTATCAAGACTTCTACTCCATTCTTGATCACTATTCTTAAGCACTGATTCCGGTACTCTTTATCACTGTTTAGACAACAAAACTGATTTAACCCTTAACTACCCAGTAAGCTTTTGTAACGTAACTGACCAGTAGTGTCCAACAGACACATTTGATAAATATAAGTTGTGATGAGTGAAAAACAAGTTATATAAATTAAAAAGATATTAGAATGAACTTCAGTAATGTATTTTTGACTTGTGTAGTTAAATATGTATATATTTTCGAAATTTGTAGTAGTCATTGTATGATTGCACTTATCACAGCACTTGATAGAAACGCTGCTAATATCAAAGAGTAAACTAACAACGCTTTATCCTTTTCACAGCAGATTCAGATAATTAAGTAGGTCAGCTTCTACATGGTTCATGGCTGCTAAGTGCTTACTTGATGGACTTTCCTTACTTTGTCTCCGTGTATGAGGTGTTACCAATACTGTTGCAATTTCACGCATAAATAGTTTTTTATTTTGCGTGTGTTCCAGTCATATAATAACATCTCATCATCATCATAAACATCATCAGCCCATTTCTGTCCACTGCTTGACATCTGCCTCCCCAAATGCACGCCACTTCTCTCTCTCCTCGGCCACTCGCATCCAGCTCCTACCAGCCGTCCTGCGCAGATCGTTACACCACCTGGCCTGCGGGCGTCCTACACTACATTACATAATAACATCTATTATAAATATATTTTGAATTTGCTAGGTACCTATTCGTTTTATACTTAACTTTACTACCTACACTCATGAATCATAATCATCACCCTCACTCCAAGAATTATAGCTATAAGTCTTTCATTACCGTTTACAGTTGCTGGTTCTGTCATATTTTTTTCAATCTCGAATCAGTATGCACAAAAGTATTTTCATTGTTACTGTAAACATGTTCAAGTTGAAGTTTATGTCTTATTGGTTGCCCTTTATCTATTTATCTAAATAATACTGAATAAGAGGACTATTATGTGGTGTCTTGTATGTCTAATCACTGATATGCGAGACGAAAACAAAGACGACAATTATAACACAAAAAAGTGGTGTCATATTATTATGGCTATAAAATATTAATCGTTATGACCTACCCGACATCATAAGATTATACGTTAATATAAATAAAAAACAATCTTTGTTCACATTCTCAAACAAAATGTTATTGTGTCTATTGGACACTTGTGGGTTGATGAAGTACTATTTTTGTATATTTAAAATAAACAATAAATCTTACATTATATAAATATTTTAAAAGCACTTTTAGAATCTTAAAACATTGGAGATCAAATAGGTAATAGGCCGATTCATAAAAATAAATACTTTAGTTTTTATCAAAACTTAAACGCAAAAATGTGTCCGCGAGACACTTGTGGGTTGTTAAGGGTTAAGCGATAAGTTCGTAGACGGAAAATGTTTACTTTATCTAGTCAACTAGTCAGCGAGGTTTACAAGTTCTTTACCGCTTCGTAACATGCAAAGCTCCTAAACGAGAAGCTAGTTAGGTACTTAGTACGTTCTCGCGTCTCGAGTCTCATGCATAGTCAGCCAAACGGACGGGACTAAGTATGATTAAGTGGGACCATAATATCACTAACTTAGACTGGAAAATTCGTACGCTTCTCAAACGACCCGAGAGCTGGCAAGTTTATAGTGGAACTAGATGAGTTAGTCGGCAGCCTCTCCAGTTCATTTGGCTTAATTATCATGTTTCTGAAGAAAACGTATTAAGATAAGAACAAAATATGATACCTTTTTAAAACTTTTTTGATAGACGTCGTCCTGTGATTTTGTCATCATCCGTTCATTTAATCGAATACTTTTCCGAATTGAATTTCGCAGGGATTGTGTGCGTGCTTAATACTAAAAAAATGTTGTTTTAGGGTCCCAAGAATATATCCCTTTTTTAATTGACACATTTCCTTTATAATGTAAATTTATAATGTTTCTGTATTTGTCCACAGGCTGCTGTAAAATGTGCTTCCTCACCTCGTACCAACGCACTTTCAACAAAGCCAAGGCTGCCATTGGCGGCTTTGGCGGCGGACGCGGCGCGAAATCACCCGCCCAATGTCAACTCTCATGTAAGTTATTACTCTGCATCACTGCATTGCGAGCAATTCTTCTGTGATCAAATGCAAAGCTTCAACATTTGCATCGGGCTATTTTTAAAAGTTCAATGCCCTGTCTTCCATGCGGAAAAATCTGCGATCTAAGTGTATAATAATTCAAATAGCGGTCAAAAGATTGGCAATATATATGGTTTGTGTAGGTGTGTGTGCATGTTAAGCGTAACAAAAACGTTCTAGCGCGAATTTCGCACTAAACGTTAATGCGCCGGGTGATCTCACACGTCTAAATGCAGCGACTCTAAATCCGTGAGCCATCGGCGTGCCTCTTCCGGGCTTCGCTTTCTCGCATAAAATGTACGCAAACTGCCAGTCGCCTTGTCAACGCGCCTCGTCGGCTCATCTCCGAGCGGGCTGCTAAACCAACACGCGTGAAATGCGTACTCATTTACTCTCTCATCTCGAGCAGTTTACCAAACCATAAAACCGCTATTCACCAATGACAAAGTAAATTCAATCCGTTGTTGATTCAAACTTCAAGCATACTGGGTGTGTTTTTGTAATTGTAATCGTTACCAAGCTTTGTAATTTTGAACATAGAATGGATTGTTTCCGTGTAATAATAGTTATTGCACTTTAGAGTTTATTAGCCTTTGTTCGTTGTTGTCTTACTGTTAACTAACAAATACGTATATTTACATTGAAAATGTAGTTGTTAAAATGATATTCGTACCATCTAGCAGCGAGTTACGTAAGATGCCTTTTCCAAGTTATATCTACCTACACCACAAACTTTAAAAGTACGAACTAACTCCTAAAGTATTCTCTGAATAAGCGGGTCGTTGTTTTAATACGGCTCCTTGATTGCGGCGAAAGTAGTAAGACGGAAGTGAATCACAATGCACTCGGATCTCGCAAAGCTGGTGAGGACGAGATGCGGATAGCCGGAGCGTGCACTCGGCGCGATATTAAAGCGAATGCGGGAGGGCGCATCCCGAGGTGGTTGCCGTTATTTATCCTCAGCCTTTTACGATTTTTGTTTGATCGCAGACGCTGTTTTACAAAACAACGGTTTGTGTTACAAATTGTCTTTTTTCCGTAGGCGGATTCTTTCTTTTATACTTTTAAAATTCATACTTGTTTATTTTCTGTTTTTTTTTATAAAACAGACATTTTACGTATCTATTTTGAATCCACTTTACAAAATCTGGCTGAGATATTAAATATTTATAGATAATGTACGAAACAAACGAGTCGCAATTAATTGGATTATTTCAAGTACAGCGGCTCAGCGGATTATAAAGATTGTGAAATTAATTAGTGTGTTGGTATTTTGTGAAAGATAAATCGCCTGTGGTGGCTTTCTAGGTATCTATCGCATCGTGAAATTATTAAACGGCCGGGGAGCGAGCCTGCAGGGCGGCTGATTTCAGTCCAATATTGGCCTCCATGAAAGCTTTATTTGGTTAACACGTCGCTCACGGCCATTGCACTGGAGCGGTATTTTTAATTTGAATTTACTGTATTATTCGTACGTGATTTCCAAGCTTTATAATTTTTAGGTAAATAATTGAAATTTACTTTAATTGTAAAACAAGATATGATAGATAAGGTAAACATTACACATACGAGTATCATGTGTTCTTTATTATTTTCTTTAAAAAAATATAAAGCTTTTCTATTATAAGAAAGAAAGCAACCATATTTATTATTTATCCAATTAGTAGTAACATAGTAGGTACTCGTTTATTGATACAATACATCAATCAGCATCCTCTAGGTAAAAGATACCTACATTATTTAAGACGTTTTTCATTATAATGTACGATAAATGATCAAAAATAATACCAGATATGTTTGGTACTTCAGATGTTCAAACATATTTTTATTAGTTCGAGTATTTCTGTTTTCACAAGTGTACGCTTAACTTTAAATAGGTTCACATTTCTTCCAATGCTAAAGGAGCACTCTTGGCAGAATGCGAGCAGTTTACCCTCTGTGCTCCCCCGTGCATTTCGACAGTTCGCCGCCAGCCAAGATATGTCGCAATCCCATCCAATTTGCCTCCCGCCGCCCGTACTGCTCGAATAAAGCGGAAAATCTTGCTCCGACGACGAAAGAATAAATTATGCCGACTTCAATATCAAACGACCCAAAGGGCGCGTGTTCGATGTTTACTTCCACCTGCCTCAAATGCAATTCGAAGCCCGCCTCTTGCATAACTATACATTTATTAAATTAAATTGCTTGTAACGCATTGAATATGTCGATCAAATAAGATATCCGTCGAATAAAAACGACTATGAAGCATAATAGGCAACATTCTGTTTTTTGCATTTAGCCACTAAGCCATGCATGATGATTACCATGTTTTATGAATTTAAATTGTCGTTTCTTAGAATTACTGCTTATGTGTACTCGCTTTAGTTGTATGTACCTAGTTAAAGACTAAAGACAACTTCTAATGAAAAACAAATGACTTTGACAGCGACGACTAAAATAAATTAATCGATGCGTCCCGATATTTCGATTGGTGTAGATTTCTTGCAGTTTACCGAGCGTATCACATCTTTAACAAAATCAAGTGCGGAATGAGTACGTTCGTTTGGCACGAGCTTGGAGCCCGCCGCTGCGGTGTCGGCTAATAGCTCTTCGCAGATTCAATTTGCCGTCGAATAGAATATAGACTCCCGGTGCGCCGTACGCGATCATTAAGTTACGCCGTCTCCGTTCTCCGCGAATTTCGTTCTCAAACATCTATGGGGTATAATTTAAGTAAGGACAATTTTTAATTGATTCATTTAAATATTGCATATGGATGATTTTTTAAAGACAATAAAGTGGTTAATCAGACAGGAAGGTCCGACTTGCCATATTAACTTGTATTTATTTTTTTGTAAGTCAATTTGGATTTTGGTGTATATTACCCATTTAAACTATTTTGGATCAGTTAGAGTTTTATGCGCTCAGTACAAATAACGCGCTTAATAATATCAAATAAAAAGTAAATAATAATATTTGAACATTATTATTCATCACTCTTTGATAATTCAATCTGAAGAAAATGAATGTAATGCGGACTGAAACTGAATTTACCCCGAGCAGTGTTTGAGATATCTAGTAAATGTTTGTACGTTCCTATAAAATTGGTTGTGGTGAACACAGATTGCTTTCGACAGCGGCCGCATCCTTATTGTGTCTGTGGAGAGCTGGCGTGCCGCCACAGAACCGACACCGCCACTGCCGCCAAATGTTTTTTATTCCAATGTTCCAACCGATATTGCCGTTTGCTTACGTCTCGCCCCCTTAAGTTACATGTCTTTGGAGACCGCGGCGTCGAGATGCCACTTCAAGCTGACCAATCTAATTGTTTGCTATCGGTACCTTGTGTTTTAAGGTTTAACATTAAATATAAACTACGAAGACACATTGATACAATATAGAATTATCTACCTTGTAGACAATACAAAACAAATTATTACATGGTAAATGAACAACTGTATGAATATTGCCATTAAATCGAGAAATGTCACCAGTGCCTGTAATGCCAATTTAACAAAAGTTTTAATTACCCTGTGAATTGAAACCAATGATAAATAAATAAATAAAATAATAATAAATAAAATGTATTTATTTCTGTAAATCATTTACAATAAAAATGCCGGGGCTTCCCAGAAAGTAATCAGAAGATACTTGTGGAGGGAAAGCCTCGCTCTTGCGTAGTAGACTTAACAAATTGGATTTACAACATATAAATTTCATTTCAATTTAGATTATTACAGATATACATTACTACTTCATTTATTAAAATATTTTTAAAGTAACTTGATAAGGGAATAAAATTAAATAAAAGTTTGTAACAAAATAAAAAAGAGTAATATGCTGCTGTGTGTATGTGTGCGTGTGTGTGTGTGTGTGTGTGTGTGTGTGTGTGTGTGTGTGTGTGTGTGTGTGTGTGTGTGTGTGTGTGTGTGTGTGTGTGTGTGTGTGTGTGTGTGTGTGTGAGTGTGTGTGTGTGTGTGTGTGAGTGAGTGTGTGGTGTGTGTGTGTGTGTGTGGGTGTGTGTGCTTGTGTGTGTGTGTTGTGTATGTGTGTGTGTGTGTCTGTTGTTTTATATTAAAGGGAAGTATAGGTAGACCTTCAAGTTGACCTTAATAAAATGTCTTCAACCTCGGCGTAACTGAGAGTGGAGAGCCACTCAGTCACAGCCTTCTTACACTCATATAATTGCATTGGGTATATATTTAGTTTGCGATTTATTATATTATAGGCGCGAGGGAGCTTGAGCTAAATTTTGACGGCAAGCAAAGTCTGTGCGTGTTGGGGAGGTAGGAGCTATTATATCGTGCCGGCTCTTATGAACGTTAGTCGGCTCGAAGTACAACTTTTCGGGCTGACCTGATATAGTATGCAACACATAAAGTTTCTAACGGAGAGTAAATTGGTTATTTTATATAGTTTTTCCGTTGGGAATCTAAAGGGTTTAAGTACATAACCTTTAGCAAGGATCTTTGCGCCCGTTCAAGATCTATGAAACGAGATTTAGCTGTCCCACCCCATGTCGGGATACAGTATGTTATGACAGATTGGGCGAGTGCCACATATATTTTATGTTGGGAGGTCATTACTCATAGCATTTCTCAGAGTTTTGAAGACCCACATAAGCGTTCTTATCCTTCCTATGGTTAGCTCTATATGTGCGTACCAACTTAACCTTTGGTCTACAAGTGTTCCGAGGTATTTTACGCTATATACTTTTGCAATTTTGGGCAATTACAGGAGTTACCAAAGGGGTATGGCAGGAATGAATCCTTATTTCAAAATTTGGTGGGGGCTGTGAGTTTATGTATGGTCCGAAGCATACGTAGTTGGTTTTTTGCGTGTTAAGGGTGAGGAGATTTTCGTTAAGCCAGTGACCCACTTTGGCTAGTCCTATTTCAGCTCTCAACCTAACCTTATCCCAGGTCTTGTCGGTAAAAGTGATAGCAGTGTCGTCTGCATAGGATAGTATCCTCCCCCCAACGCCACGAAGTTTGCAGAGGTTATTTATGTATATTAGAAAGAGCGTTGGGCCGAGAACGCTCCTGAGGGACACCGAATGTAATGCCCTCTTCGTCACTCAGGTACCCATCTATTTTTACCCCTTGCTTTCTGTTTAAAAGGTAACTGCTTAAGAGGGAGAGAGAATTGCCCCGGAAACCGGCATCATTTAGCCTATGGATAAGTATGGGTATCGAGACGGTGTCAAAGGCTTTTTAAGGTCAATAAAAGCCGTTAAGCATTTTATCACCTTTATCAACCGCCCTTGTGATTATTGAAGTAAGCTCCGTGATGGCATGCTGCGTCGACATTCCCTTTCTAAAACCGAATTGTGAGCTAGATAAAGCATTGTACTTGTTCAGGTAGTTTGTTATTCTGGAGTTGAGTAGCTTCTCAATGATTTTAGAAATGGAGTTCAGCACAGCAATTGGCCGGTAGCTATTGGCGTTGTCTCGGTCTCCACTCTTATACACAGGGGTAATAACTGCACGCTTTAGTAGGTATGGGAAGATTCCGGTGCTAAAACAGAGGTTGGCGAGGCCACTGATTAAAGGAACTACAATTTCCTTTGCCTGTTTTTAGAAACCTGGTAGGTATTCCGTCCCAGCCTGGTGCACTACTAGAGTCTAAGGACATCAAAGTATCCTCTACTTCTTTGTCAGAGGTGTCCAGTAAAACGAAGGAGGACAGTTCACTATGGTTGTTGGACCTGTCTGATTCTGACGGAGTGAAATTACTTGAGATGTCCTCAGCCAGAGATTGTCCAACATTAACAAAATATTTATTGACATTATTGATTGAGGTTTGAGGACATGTATGTGTCTTTAGCAGTTCACTATTTGGGCTCTTGGGGGTCTTATAGTGGGTGAGTTCGTTAATGGTTGACCAGAGGGCTCGCGGGTTTTGCATTGATGCCTTAATTTTGTCTTTCTTATATTTAAGTTTCAGTTTTTTAAAAGGTTCCCGCAGAAGGTACGGGAGCGATTGTATGTGAATATTCATATTTGAATCTGGCGATTGGATTTGTGTTTTATGTATAGATAGTATCTCAGTATTACGCATTTTAAAGCACCTGCGGTTATCAGGGTTTTATAGTTCTCTTGCTGTTTGAGAGTATTACGTTCTTAGTGTTTGATGAGATAGCCGTCTTTACCATTTCTATTAGTGCAAAAGCGTATGTATCTGGATCTTTAAAAACATTGAAGAAAGAGACGTCAGCATTCAGAAGACTTTTGTAAGCACCTTCATAATCCACTATGGTTTTGTATCTCCGCGGTGTCGTTCGTTGATGTTTACTTGCAATAAATAAAAGAACAAGACAGTGGTCCGTTATAGTGGTATTAAGAACCGCCGTGAATGCATTGTTATTTATCTTGTCTAGTTTTGAGAAGACGTGGTCAAGGCAGCTATCTCCCCTCGTAGGTAGGTTATGAGACGCTAGAAGTCCGTGTAATGTCATCATATTTAGGTAGTCTAGTCTGTTTGTTCGTTCTTGGCTTTTTCATTTGGGGACGCAATTAAGTTGATGTTTATGTCACCTAGAACTAAGACGTTTTTACAAGGATCTAAACTTTCGAGAGTAATTATTAATAGATGTTATAAAGTTTGTGGCATTTAAGATTGAAGGGGAACGGTAGATACCAAAAATAGTATAGTTTAAAATTTGAATTTCAAGTCCGGTAGCATCTTTAAGGTTTAGTGGTTTATATTTAGCTAATAGTTTATTTTTTGTATATGCGACAACCCCGTCACTTTGGTTAGTATGATGTCTTGTTTGGAAGGATGTGTAGTTGTCTAGTTGTGGTATGTTCTTGTTAGGGTTCAGCCAACATTCCGTAAGAATTAAAATATCTATGTCATATTTTAATTGTGCCATATTAATCTGTAGGTCGTCGAAATTTTTATATAAATGCTTCTTATGTTCTGAGTAGCTATGATTAAGTTATGTTTTGAAACTGCGGTGTCTATTTTTAGTTCCTGAATATCACACTTAAGAGAATCCGAGAGTTCGATCTGATCAATTACTTTCAGCGCATCTCGACTACCCATTCAAAATTAAAATAGAACTCATGTGGTAGCAACTAGGTAGTGTTGTGCCTTTTGTTGGTGATCAGGGTATGGTAGGTGTAGCTGTGTGAATTTAGATAGTATTATGTTGGGAATGAGTTTAGGCTGAGTTTGAGTAGGTGATGTTGTGTGTTTGTTGTCTGTGAAGAATGGATGTGTAAGTTGATCGTTTGGATAACTGGATGTCTTAGTATATTGAAGATAATCTGTGCTTTTTTTATTGCGAGCGTTAGGTGTGTTTAGTTGGGTACAATGTGTGCGGGTAGGTTTGAAGACTAAGAGTATTTGTGTGTTTTTGAGTGTGAGTGAGAGCAGTGATATATGTATCTTTACAGTTTTGCAGGCATATATAGTTGTTTTAAGGATGCTAATTGGTTTAATATATTCAAGAAATATCAAAAACAAGAGAGACGGTATTAAAGTGTACATAAACCTAGCTAGTCATGCTTCATTCATAAGTTGTTGCACTTGTGTTTCTTGTTGAATGTGGATTATTTTTGACGTGTCATCTTTCCGGACCAGAACTTTACCCATAGAAGTCCAACAGTATTTCATTTTTTGGGCCTTTTTAAGGTCTCTAGCAAGAAAAAACAAGCGAGCAGCCTTGGGGGTGAGTTGTTCGCTTATAAAGATAGGGGTATCCTCGTTAATTTTGAAGCCAAGGTGCTTAGCCTGCAACCGGGCTTTGTTTTTAAAATTAAAGTCTTTGGCTTTTTTCAGGAGATCCGTTCTCAATGATGTAGACCTTAATTCCATTATAATGGTTGATTTCTTCTCCCCTTCTCCTCTAGATTTTAAGCGATATATGTCATTGATATCCCGTTCAGTTAGATTTAAGTTGATTGAGGTCGAAAGGCTCATAACCATCTGCATCATATCGTCTCTAGTTTCTCGGGATATTTTAGGCACATTTTTGATTTCTAAGCAGGTCTTGCGGGAGGCTCTTTGGAGATCTTCCACTTTGTCTTCCAGGATACTTATATATTCCCGCTGCTTTTGAGTCTGAATTTCAAGGAAATCAATTTTCCCGCGGTACTCCTCATTTTGTATAGTCAATAGTGTCACGGCAGCGTCAATTTTTGAATTGGATTCAGTTATTTCTAACAATTTGTTAGTTATTGTGGATAGTTCCTGGTTTTGAGCCCTAAAGAGAGAGCTTATTAGGTCTTTTATCTCGTCTTTATAAATTGAAAACTGGTTCGGTGAGGAAGTTTCTTGCCTTGGGCGTTTGTTTCGCTGTGTGATGTTGTCGTTTTTTGAAGGTAAACCATCGCTGATGTCAGTTGTTTGGTACAAAGATGGCTCAGAAGAGTATTGTTGTGACATACTAGTGAGATTTTCCTCCGATGCGAGCGTATGAGAAGGTGGGGTCCGTTGTAGCGACATTTTATCTTACTGTTAGTAGTATTCTCAGGTCTGTGATTTTGCCGAAGTAATTGATGATTTTATTAACATAATATCAACGGGATTAATAAATGCATATCCATTCGTTCGTTCATGTTTCGTATTTACACGCTTTATTGGTTTCATTAATTATTTTTTAAACACGTTTAACGTGTTTATTGACTTAAAATAGGTTGTGAACAATGCCATTGAGAAGTTAGTTTTTAGAATTATTGTTTTGAGGAATATCTTTAGACTTTGCTACAGTCTAATCGTATTTAGATGGCGCTGTCCGTCTCGAATTAGTGCATATAACATTGTACACTATCAGCACCTTATGGGTCTTAGCTAATAATTGAAATAATAATACCGCCTAATACTGGTTAATAATATAATACCATTAGCTTTTGATAGGCACTTAGCAAAAATCCATTAAAATAAATTATCCATCAGCATCGTATGCTTTATTTATATGCTTTAAGCAAGTAGTCACTTAACCTAACACAAATCATGGTCGTCTGGTAGCAAGACGCAAGACAACACACATACTAATTGGTAATCGGTACGTGACCAGCGGTACGCCGTAGAAATGTTAATTCAATCACAGTTCCATTCGTTCGGCGTTGCCATACCATATTAATCCGAGAGCGGTCTCGCGAAATTCCATTTGGAAATGCCACGAGGTAACGCCGCTTGATGTCGGCGACGGATCTGATTGATCCAATGTGATGGCGTACGCTCAGCTTACGAGAGCTCGGCTCATATGTATTATTTGGAATCCTCTCTGCCTACCTGTACCTACATTCTCGCTGGAATTTGAATTAAGCCTGCCATCCGATCGAGGTTGCTTTTGACATCAATACCTTTACTGCCGTGTATTTCAGATTCTTAATTACGCATACTTACATGGTTCATCTAAAAGTCAGTAACTCGGTGCATAGTCATTATATCAAGGCACCGCCGACGGGATCCAACAAGGGAGTAACGTGCCACGACATAAATAAATTATGCAACGCGCCACTTAACGACACCGCACCCTGTCTGCCACCTCACTGCCGCGCTCCTCGCGCGCCGATCTACGTCTCCCACTTCTAACGATACTGATAAATAATCGCCCAGATTGCGCCACTTATCTCGTAGCGAGTGCGAGATTTATTACTGCTTGTAAATAAATAAGCGATAGGAACTCTCAAATCCCTATATAAATAACCGGATAGACCAGCTGGCTATTCGCAATACGAAATAATTACAGAACATAAAGGTTTTTGATTGCGTTCAAATTACAATTTTGCTGCACCTGATCGATATTCAGCCTCTTCGTAGCAGTGTACATAGCGTACATACCTGTGTTCATGAAAAATGTAATTGAATGATTTATCTGGTTGGTCACGTTTTGCCGCCATATGGACTACTCATGAATAAGTAATGTTTGGCCGCGGTCGTTGTTTCAATTAGCGGTTGTGTCGCCAGTCGGGCGTGCCGCACGCTCGCCTCCCGCCGACCGGGACCGGGAACCGCCACCATCGTCACAAAAAAAGAAGTCTATTCTCAGACCTCATAATTGACCACATTCATCAGTATATTTGTTGCTGATCTCTCTAACTTCTCACTTAGTATACGTTTTGAATGAATTAACATACAAGTCACTTTGACAGTCTACAAATTATCACAATAAAAATATTGCATATTAATGAAATTGACGCACTTCTTGTAGAGCAAGTAGACAAACAAATATTTTATACTTGCTACCTAGGTAAATCTCTAAATGTATATAATAAATAATTATTACACATAAAAACAAAGGGCATACAAACTTAGGTACTTTAATTGATGTGAAATAAGTTCCGCCTGTAGTGTAAGCAAAACAAAGCTCATTAGCAAGCGCCTCAGTATTTGGACGGGAAAGTCCCACGAAAGTCCATTATAATTGGGGCGAACTGTAATGAGCGAAAGTAATTATGTGGTAACATCCGGCGTTACATCCCCGCGCGACACAACCCGTGCGGGATTAGGGGATCTTACTCGCCTACGCGCCACGGATTAAATTGATATGTGCGACTCCGATCCACTCGTTTATCTATGTAAAGGGTCGGAAAGCGATCCCTTTTATTAGAAACGGGGACATAATCGTGCACGTATGTCTTATTGTACTCTGTTATGGGGACACGGAAGCATTCAACTTTTATTATCTCTTCAAGTCGTCTACTTAACTTGCTATTAGCGAGGGATTGTTATTATCTCTTTATGGACGTTTGGGTTTACATTGTTTGCAAATACATAATACAATTTATCCTTTTTTAAAGAGTGAGCGCTCAATGCGAGCGTGATAAATTTGCAGTTTAGGAGTGCGGATCACAGGGCTTTTTCGAGATTTGGTTCCGGTCAACGACCACTCCCGTAACCAACACAATTTTATTTAAATCTAAACGGGCCGTGAATAATGGCTCTTACACTTATAGAGCGACTTGACCGGAATTTTTCAATTGTGGAACCACGCTACATGTTTTGCGGTTGAATCGTGATTTTAGATTTACCAACTACTGACGTTGACATTTGTATAATTTGTTATAAAAATACCGAATAATATTAGTGTTTACAATGTAATTTCTTAGAGGCAACGAATGGCGTCAGTCTTCTTCATTGTATGACTGGCATATATTTTAACAATTTTAATCAAATTTTTGGCTATTCCCTTGCGAGTTAGGTAAAGACGAAAATTTAATTTGTTATGATGACATATTTAATATTTAATAAAAAACAATTCTATTTTATTTATAACCTTACTAGAAAAATAGTGTCGGCCAATTTCAACTTCAGTATTTAAAGTGTATTTATAGCTGCTTTTATAGTGCTGCCATAAAATTACAAGAATGTTATTCACATAAAATTTCGATTCGTCTTGTGATTCATTTTTATTATCCATAAAATGAATGCCAAATCAAATTGGTTGCAAACTTCTCTCAAGTAATAATAACGTGGAAGTTCATTGAGCGAGGGCGGTCGGGGAGTTATCCATTTACAGAGAAGTTATACTCGTTTTATTTTCTTTTACCCGTCCGGAGAGCGCTCATCGCTGAGCATCACAGCCGATTCCCCCGCCCGAGCACGCCTTTCGAACCCTACCGTAAAATAGACGCGAAATGTGATAAATGGAAAACTCTTTTTATTGTCAGGCCCGGGGCATGTTACGTTATGGGTCGGCTCTTTCCGTCCCGCGCTGCGCTCGCCTTGCCAACCCGTCTTATCAAGTTTTCTTACATTCTAGTTACCGCTCAATTTTGGAGTCCCCTTATATCACTTCTTATGAAACTCGGGACTAATACATGGAGTAGGTGATGTATGTACTCGAGTTATCCGACAGTTCATTCTTGTTCGATTGCTGATAAAACGATTATGGTATTCAAAGACCACACGCGATTGCCAAACGACTAATTGCGTTGGCAAAGTTACCTTAAAATAATATCTTAATTTTGAATTTACAAAATAAAAATATTTTGGTTTATTTTATACAAGTTAAATAAAACAAAACACTTAAATCGAGACAACACCCACGCGTTGAAAAGGTTTCGAAAACTTCAAAATAAGATTTTCGAAAGAGCTGTTGACATTGTGTAGTAACAATGCCAAATCAGCAGAGCGTAATGTAAGAATAAAGTAATGCATTTGATTTTGTAGGGTATTACGCTGCTTCAAGACGCTGGCACGTCGGATGATAGTGGGCGGGCATCAGAACGGCTCACGGGAAGTTCGGTCGCGCCTCGCGATCCTGATTCTTCCCGTGATCGCCTCAGTGACGTAAGTACCAGCTTACATAATTATACAATTAACCTTACAAACAAAACACCAAATTAACTCAAAAATGATCACTCTTATTATGACTTGCTTACGCTACTACCCAATTTGACTGACGAATTTACATTAAATGTGCTTCTAGTTCTATATATGCAAATAGATTAGATTACTTACCTGCCGATCACAAAGAGACCATACTGCTTTTGGTGGGATATATTCCAAGATCGAATCCATACTTTTTCTTCCCAAGGTGCATGAATTGATATGACTTTTCACTAAATGTTGTATTGTAATGATTGTTAGATAGTAAAAAAAACAATGCGCAATAATGTTGTCTTCTTTTTGTTGCATTTTTTCTCGTCTCACCCTGCAGATTGCAATCATAAACCATATAAATCACAAATTTGGAGCACCTAAACAATTATCCATTGATGGGTGAGACGGGATAAACTTCACCTCCCCAATCACTCCACTCATGTGTTCGCTTTCTCTCTCCTGCCTACAGGCCAGTAGCCGCTGTAGTTCCGGAAAAGGCTATATCGTGAGTATACTCAAGTCCTTGTCGACATGCAGACTTCCTCCGGCATGTCTGGCACATTTATCATGAAGCTTGCTCTTTTCTTGAGCGTTTACTCGGGCACTGCATGGCTGTTTTTATTTATTTTCGATATTAACATGAAACTCCCGAGAGAGAGTCGTGTAATAGCTATAATTTTCGATTATCGTGTGCAAATTTACCCTGCTCACGCAACACACATAGAGCCTGTTCGATATTCGGCGCGTATCGCAGCTAAATCACGAGATTTGTCGAGGTGGTGCCGCTCCGTACTACATAACATTACCTGAGGCCGCCCTGAATACTTCATGTTCTGTATTTATTTGAAATTGTAATATCTCAGCCTGATCCCCTGTTGTTTCCCTCGGCGCGAACTTGCCTCGTAAATATCTTGTAACGTATACGTCGATTTATGATGCGATGATAGTCTTATTCTCCCTTATAAATTGGACTTTATGTAGATTGTATTTACGGTATTTTTATTGTAGATACTTGGGTAATATTGATAAACGGTGTGTTAACTTTATGAATGGTATTGTGATAGTTTATTTACATGCTCATCGCTTTCTGGAAATAACATAAGCAAATTATTTAATTAGGCTCTTGATGTTTCAAATCTATAATTTATTTCTTAATATCGTAACCATGTGATCATTATGCGGTTTTTATATTATGTACATTTAATAATATTGGTACGCCTGTCGTCATACATTTTAACAACTACATTTTCAATGGTAATGGTATATTTAATAATTAATTAACTTATTTGTACGTATTAGTATCATCAAGTTTTCGTGTATTATTTTATGAACTGAAACTTTATGAAACAAATAAAAATATTTTCGTACTCTTATGTAAGTTATTTCAAATTTGGATCATGTATGTGTATATTAATTATTATAAAGTAAATATTTTTAAAACTGTTCAATACGATCAGATTCAGACACAGATATAACGTAGCTCGCAGGTGTGGGGCATTTATTTGCATTGCTTAGAAAATTAATAAGCTAATAATGTAACATTTCAACAACTGTGCTGTTGGATGTAATTTAGTACTTATTGTAGTTATGCATGTGTGTGCGGCCCACTCACAACTCTTTAAACGCATGTTAGTTATTTTTTAACTGTATGTTATTTAACCCTAAATTTTCTTTTTTGCAGTGTGATAGTGAAGGCGACGACGACAAGGCAAGTACTTTTATTATTACACGCAGCAATTTTATTTTTGTTTTCATCAAAAGGATGATCTTATAATCTAAATAAGTGCAGTAAGGAGGTTATATCTCTTGAGAGCTGTCTGCGCTAGTTGTCTCTAAAACACGGCGGCGCGCCCGCGCGATATACGGAATCGTGTAAATTAATTAAACCAGTCTTCAACTCCTCGCCTCTTTGAGAGTTGGTAAAGTTGAAACAGAGCGTTGGAAATAAATGTCCGTGTAATGTAAGTGGCGAAGTTGTTCGTTCCCGGTTTATTACCCGACCGGACCAGGCGCTGTGATTAATCTCGCGGGGCGAGACGCTGCGTCCTCCGCACCTGTTTACAAATTGTTCAGTTAGCTAGTCTATCTCTAATTGGATTGTGTTTGCTTGTGTATTAGCCATTGAAAACATTTAACCATTCTAGCTCGTACGCCACGTGATGCGAGTGCGGTTAACAAATGTGTAAACCGTAATATGTTGGGATTCAGATTAGTTTCGAGATTCTTTCCTCTTTCGATATTTATGTTATTTGAGAACACTTTTGCGTAAAATATTATTAGGCCACCAAAAGAGTAAAATGAATATTCGTGTAAGAGTAAATAGGGTACCAATTACTATCGATTCATGATCAGAAACACTATTGAAGTGTACAAATCGGAGGTGCTATTCCTCCACTCGGACCTCGGCCACTATAAGGGGCTTAACCAACTCGTCAACAGGTTGTGAAATGCAGTCGAAAGCGGGCTGAGTCTAAGCTTGAGCGCTCCGGCGCGGTGCAAAGGGCCCTGATTACGCGCGCCGCTCTGTTCCGTAATTACTAGATTGGCGCAGTCTGCAAGTGCCCGTAATTAAATACATTACACCACCTTTGCCAGCGTTGTAGCAAAAACTGAGCTTAAGCCAAAGTCTTGGCGACATTGCCGTAACAATAGATAATTATTAGAGTTAAATAGCGGGTCCTCCTTAATTTAAACATCCGGTTAGTGGGTTTAAAGATAATGAAAAATTATTTTTAAAAAAGCTCAATTCGCAGCTATTTCTACGGAAGAATTTCTAATCCGAAAGTTTTGTCTGCTTCGATCTGAGCTTTCTTGCTTTAGTATTTTTTTAATGAGCCAACTGATTTGAACTCTTTTATTAGACTGTAATAATAGTAGGGTCTTGAAGCAAACTTTAGCACAATCAGGGACGGCAGTGGTGGAAATCCGAAGGCTTTAAAGACTGATAGTATTGTTCGGAAGCACCCGCAACCCGGCTCGTCCACGTTCCCCTTAATCTAATTATCTGGCCGCTTCGCTGCCGACTCCGTCTGAAACACCCCACCCTCTATCTTACAACTCTCCCCACCGAGAGAACGTTTAAGTATGGAAGTATTTTATTAAGCAATCCATCCCACAAAGCTGAATGGAATACCAGATTTTAAATGAGTTTCAGACGTCAAAGTTTTCGCATGTAAATGCCTTTACCTTGCTCGCTATTGGTAAGGAAATTGTGCCTCGCATCTCGTGGGAAATCGCGATAAACCCGGTAATAATTTTGCATTTCACGCGTACATACTAGCCAGAGATCACTTCAACAAACGAGATTAGAGCCCTGCTTGCATATAACATTCTGAGATGGTTAACGGTAACTGATCCTAATGTGATTTATTGACCTACAGTTTAATATTTATTTCTACTTTACGACTAACTTAAACGAAGTAAATTTTATTAGATACAATGTTCTTACTAGCATTCTCATCCTTGTAATCCTTATTGGATGTTGTTTCTAGCGTAATTTGATAATAAACTGTTTAATAGAACATTCATCCTTAAATATAATCAAATTAGAACTTGAGTGGCACAATAATGCCAGTAAATGGATATCTGAGGAGGAAATCAGTCTCAGCTACGCTGTTGTACCGTAGTCGATTAATTAAATTACTCTGGGAGAGCTTGCCGGAAGGGAAGGCAGCGATTCGCTTACACTTAACACTCACCATAGATTAAGCGGTAGCGGAAATGTATTAATTTCTATCTTAATATCTGCAAATATCAAATGTTTTTCAATAAATGTAGTAAATAATATCAAAATATTATAAACATTTCTTAAAACATAAAACCACATAGTAAAATTGAGGTGCGAATAGTGTGCAATTGCAGTAAGTTGCTCTTTTGATCCGCTTGCAACGCCGCTAGCAGGGGCAGCGAGTGTTCGCTACATTCGGAGAGCGCCACTAACTCGATCCTATTCCACTTGGGCTATTTGCACTCCGGGTTCAATTATGCCCCCACTTTGATATGCAAATCCGGTCGCTTTCGGCTAATTACGTAGACGCTTCCGTTGCACTGCTCTTGACAACGTCAACCTGCCGTGTTTCACATTGAATTTGCTTGCCATAACAAAACATTTGTAACTTGTATTGTTAATTTACGTGTGGCTTTGTAGTTACTGGGAAATATTTGCAGGTAGCATTTAAAAGCTTTATTATTTTGACTTTTACATAGCTGGAGTTATATTTAGGTTTATAAATATTATACTGGCGACCCGCACTCGCTTCGCTTCGGATATATTAACATAAACGGACATATTAGCATAAACGTATTATCCTTGCTCTTAAATCACTCTGCCTATTTAAAAAAAACCGAATCATAGTCCGTTGCGTAGTTAAAGATCTAAGCATATAAAAGGACAGACTAACAGCGGGCACCACTTTATTTGTACATAGTATGTAGTGCTTATGCGAGAAGAACGTACTGTTTTTTTTTTCAATCGGAAAAAAAACTAAATTACGAATTGCCGCGTGCGTATACTAAACACGGCAAATGTTAATATTTCTTTCAACGTTTCCCATTCATGAGTTAGTTTACGCAAAGCAACCACAACACCTTTTGTATAAAGCATTGATCTGGCATCACCACTAAAACTGTGAGTTTATGAATAGTTAGAACATGAATCTCTGCAAACTCCCCGGGCACAGTAAACTCTGTTATTAGCTTAGCAGTAACGGGAGTCAGCTACGGCCGATGCGGCCACTCAAACGTCCCACCCCTGGCTAGGGCTGTCATATGAACTATCTCGAGCTATTTATTTGCACAATGTGCAGATTATGCTTTACAGAACATACAATCGGCTTATTACCTCTGCCATCATATTTGTACGCTTTTTTATTTCGTTTATAATTACTATTAGCTAAGAAAGATTTATTGTTTTTATTTACCCACAATTTTGTAATTTTCATTACAATCGGTTATTCAAAACATTGTTATATTTTATAAAATTTAAAGCATCATAGCCGGCTTTAGCCAAGGCAGACCTTTTTGGCCACATAGATATATTCATTTTTCTAACTTTTTATTTCTGAACTAACTCATAGACCGAAACATGCGTTGGCAACCCGGCTCCAGAGTCCAGGAAGCACACTCGTAACTCGCTGCTTACGGCAAACGGCAAATGCAACTAGCATGCCCACAGTATTTATTGGGCGAACCGCAACTACGGCGCACGCGTCATTATAACACCTCGCTTAAACAGCTACACGTATAGGAGAGCATACACACTTTGGCCATGTTTGTAATGTGTCGTGCCGTGTGCGAAACACACTAAGCAGAGTCTGAGAGACCCGACGCAAAAAAGGCTGTAAATATGTTTTGGCGCTAGGCTGTAGCACTGTAGCTACAAAGTAGAAAGCAGATTCAAATAAAAATAAAAGTTTTTAGCTGCGGTGGCTTAGGTAGTACAATTAATTCAGCCACTAAATTCGATTGAGTAACACCTGCATAATATTTGAGTTACAGAAATTGCTGGATACATAATAAACTTAGTTTATTGAATTGGCGTTTGCGGCGTTGCGACCGTCGGGGTCCCGGGTTATTAAATAGGGAAATTGCTAAATCATAGCGCCTAATAAACCTAACCTCGACCACTTTACTCAATGATGTAATTATAATCTACTTCAAACATTGGAGCATATCGGCAAAGTAGAAATAGATCGGATATTGAAGTAAATAAATATAAATTCGCCGTGACATTCTACGATTTTTTGACATTTTTTTATTTCCTAAATGGTAGCATTTCTTCACAAGGTTTTTTCATTTAATTCTATCACTTAGATCATGTTCAAATCATTATACAACCTGTTTATTAACAAGCTTTCATTATTCCCCAGAATGAATACGTTACCCCCATAACCGATAACCTCCGCACCCCCATCATATTTGCACGAACGTGCAAAAAATACTCTTAAACCGATAAGACGGTGGATTACCTAGTAACATTTTGTCGATATTTGACACGGATTGTGAGGTTGCTCATCATCATTCATCTGGTAGGCATATCACTTCTGGTCGATTAGAGCGGGCGGCGGGAGCGCAATCTGTGCGCGTTCGGCCCAGGGGAGGGGGCTGCTCGTAGCACATTAATAAGCTCATGAATACTGATCGGGTGCCGAGCCCCCATCAACACCGCCTTACGTTACATACAATTTTAAAATAGTCTACAAGTCCACCGGCTTTCTAATTTGATGGATATTTCCACTTATTTATGTGTAGTTAATCATAAATATTTAAATAAATAATGCCGATTTAATGAGAAAACAAAATCGGCCCCTTCAGTATTGCACAATCATCATAGTATTGAAAAACTAATATAATTTATTATTTTCAAGTACAAATATGTTTAATTCCTATTTTTGGAGTAATAATAACACATATCATTATAAAAGTTTTCTTCCAACAAACTGCATTAATTATGCATTCCGCTATCAGAAAACACATTAAATTTTAATACAGTAGATTCACTTTATTTTCTCTCATCCTTGTTTTGCTGGACAAAATTAAAGATAAATATCTATGCTCTGCCATTTCATTGAACTTTAAATGTTTAACAACATTCTGTAAGATTAGGAGCGAGCTACAAGAAAAATGACGTCGGTTAAAATATTTTCAGAAGCTGCAATGTCGGGCGCCTCTTGGCAAGGTTTGCCTTACGCAAACCTGGCTCGGTTAATTGAAAGAGCTTCTTTCGTTTGGCGTAATATTTTATGGCTCGAAGTCTCGGCCGCACCGCAGTGGAGATATTTCTTCTCTCTCCAACACTCATTTTGGTGTAGCACCCTCTCACTTCGCTGGCGCTTAAGACTTTTTATAAAACTCGTTTCGAAAGCAACAAGAAAATAATTTAATCTACTTCACGGAATCGGAATATAAATTTGTTTTCAACATTATCTTAATCGCTACTTCTATTTTATCATCTTCCCGTGTCGGCTTATTCTCGGAAAGGGATTCTTTTTGTTTCATTTCCTTTTAATGAAAAAATCGCATTTGAAAAGTAAGTCAAGTCAGCAATTATGAGATTTCGTAGGACCTTATTAAAATTGTTTCATTTTATACGTGTACGATAAATGTACACAGGTTGCGACTTACGTAGAGCTGTATAAGTTGGTATTAAAGGAGTTGAGAGGGTTTAATAATTAGCGTTAAAGTCATTGGGTCGAGTGTTGTGTGCGGTATAGCGTCCCCGGGTGAACCGCAATAAATCGCTCGCACCCACGACGGCGCTGCAGCACGCGAGATAAGGGTCACCGCAACACCATTACTACTACACTGTCACAGCTCCGCTGATCAGCCGGGTATATACGTCCTGCGACACGCTTTATGACTTCTCGCACCTACTTACTAGCGCTTTAATCTTAACTGTTACTGCTAAATGCAACTCTCCCATCCACCAATACGATGTTTTAGTTTACCATACCACTCATAAACTATAAGTATAATTATAATAAACCAACATAACTACGTGATTAACATAATGTTTCTAGAATGTTCCACTTTTGTCTTGTAAACGAGCATAAAGTGAAAGAACAAATTGCGAGTTTCCCCAGTATTTTCCTCGCTCGGAAAAATATATGTTTTATTAAAGCTCGGCATTTCCGAGAGCGAGGCAACCCTCTTGGTGGGGTGGCGATGGGCGCCGGGGGATGGGGCTGCACGCCAGTGTATAACAGACAGTAGAGGGATATAAAACATATTTACGCGCCTATAAAGTACTCTCGTACGCTCGCTCTCCACCATTTTCTTTTGTTCCTCGCTCGCAGCCAATGATAATGCTTTCTCCCGTTCGGTTAAACTTATTTCTCTGCCGTCTTATCTGGCTTTTCTTCGGCACTTTTATTTATAACCGAAGTGGTGAAATGTAACAACGTGAAATAAACGATTACGGGTATCCTTTCGCCTTTTGACACTTCGGTCTTATTCTGTACCGTTTATGGAGCTGTGGTGACTAAGTGATTTACGTAAACGTTGATTTGGTTGTGTTTTAACGCAGGAGGGAAATGTGATGATTTTATTGTATGGGCCTGTGGATATTTAATGATTAGATGAATTGATTTGTCTGAAAACTGTTTTATCATACATTTTTCAACACAACAAACAATCTCCTACAGTTAGCTTTAAACGGACTTTATTACAACTAATAGCGCACATTTGCATGTATCACATTTCATGTTTAGTTATTGAAAAAACATAATTCCTTTTTTTATAAAATACCCAGGTAGAATAAATTAGAAATTTAGGATAGAACTTATTAGATTAGGAACATACCAATTTAGTATCAATGTCAAACCAAGGCCGGATTTATGCCAGTGAACAAAAAGCTAAAGGCATACTTAAGCTTTTCAGAACGAGTAAAACGGAAGGTAGAGCGTTAACAGCAAAGGAGCGTCTTAATCTTGTGCGACAGTACGGTTCAGAGTAGAAACTCCTTGCGTAGGTGAGAGGGTGTAATAACAAGAGCGGCCCCGCGCGCGCCCCGCCCGTCATGCCGTCGTCGCCCGCAGGCTTACCCGCTTGCAAACTTCTACGGAGATTCGTATTACTCCTCTCTCAAGCTCTACTCTAACCGGCTTGACTCGGATAAAACCCAACACGCTACGATGCAAACTGAACCTTATACATACCCGCTTACAACTCTTACAACTTTCACATTTTAGCTTATTGTTTACGACATGAGATATTTAGCTGTTGTTTGTATCTTTAGTGAAATATTTAATCTCACAGGCTGCACATAATAGAACGGTAGTCGCGCTACATTCTATTTGTGGAGGAATGCTTCCACCCTCTTTCACGAGATAATCTCTCGTTTATTTGACTCACAAAAGTCCTATGCTTTTTGCAAATGACACAAACATTGTGAAAGCTAAAAACATTGTTGCCACTTTCGCAGCGTGTAGGACAAAGGCGCGTCGTCAAAGGGCCGTAATTATCCGTAGGCAGGCGAGTGTTAGCACTCGACGCCGAGGTCGAGATATCTCTCGACGGATCAGCAGCTCACTGGGATGCACTCTGCGATTCCGTTTGTCAGTGCACAGTGCGCCCGGCTGCGGTCTGAGCTCTCGCTCTGATAAACGCATGTCAACGTGCCTTGAATACGGACTGCTTTTAACCACTGTGCCAGCTCCAGGCTTAGTGTGATACATGCTTTGAGGATTTATGAAATGAAAACGTGTTCACACTTAGAAATAACATCATGCCATTTGCATACGTTTTAATAATAGTGATGCAATAAAATAACAAACCATTTGGTTAAAACAATAAAATCTAACTTGAGTTAGTTATCTCAATTACTAAAGCTACTCAAGCACTACTTACTTCAAAGGTCACCGAGCTATTAAAACAGTAATGCTAGCTAGTTCAAAAGTACAAGTTGTATTTACATCGACATCAAGTATAAATAGTATTTAGTCGTGTGTTTACTTTTAATTTAATAACTAAACTTAATGTGTAAGTTCCCATAGTGCAGTAGGGCTCGACCTTGACCGGGTTTAATTCATATGCCATAGCTAAACATTTGAGAAAGCTCAGATAACGTTTATGAGCAGTCAATCCCTACCCAGTAAGGAAATAGGGCGGAGTGCGGCGTGGCGTATTCGATGCGATATGTAGATAAGCCAGTCGGCTATTTGCACTTCGTCGTCGACCGAGCGACCCGGGCCCGGCCGTAGGTAATTAGCCGCCCGCAAAGTTAGCCGGAATGTTACACGAACACCCCACGATCCCACCGATACACATACCGTACATAATTTATACAAGTCCCAACGGTCGGCAGGCTTTGTTCGTTTTGTTCCATCCACTTAAATAGCATTTTCACCGGGAGAACGAGCGAGTCATTTACTGAAAAAATGCTCGGTCGTACGATCTGTGTTCTGGGGAAGGAATAAACCACTTTTTACGCTAAGCTCACCGAACCGCTCTGAATTAGAGTCAATGAGGCATTGCACCGAGTGACTTTTTCGAAGACGCTAAATGTTTAACTGGCTTGTTTCTCTCTTACACGAAAAATTTTGGGGTATTTGATATATAGTTTACAAAGACTGAAAAAATATTATCGTCGTTATATTGGAAAGTTAAAGAATCTGATTCTGATATCTTCTTTATATTTGTCGACGCATACATATTCGACATAAACAGTTTTTACCAAAGTGGATTATTTACTTCAGCCTTGTCGTAAATCTTGTTTATTTTGTTGTGAAATGCTATTCCAGCAAATTGAGGTTCCTAGTTTTGTGTGTAACACCCGCCCACTCGGGCGAACAGGTGTAAGTGCAAAGTTCCCTCGCTGATTACTTCTCGACTTCCGATTGCCTCTTTCTTAGTTTCGATTGCCTGGAGTATCATTGCACGTTTTCCTATTAACAAAAAGGTTTTATTCACTCTCAGGTTGCCGAAGGCGGGAACGGTTCGGTTTCGTTTACTTGTTTATCCTAAAAGGTTCAGTTCATTGTGTTCTTGTTGTAGCGGCTGCAGTTCTAAAATCAGATCTTGTTTGTTTTTTTATTTCTGAAATCAAGGATACATTTAGCATCAGTAAATACTCGTACAATATCCTTGATCTCATAATTAACTTAATATCGTTGTGTGAAATCGTCGTATAATGAAAATAGTTGACTTTCATCTGTGATAATACTTTGCAACACGAGCTAATTTCTGTATTGTATCGAGAGTGAAATGGCAAGGGATTATTACAAAGTAATCTTTGACTTAGTCGACCCTTTGTGCCCCTTGCCGGGTTGACAGGTGTTTAAATGTACCGTGCACTCACACCGCTTTTAAGATTCACTCCATAATACCATGTTAAAAGTTTGTACCTAATACTTACTGAAATATTGTTGTATCCGAAGTTCTTTGAACTTATTCCTTAATAGATCGGTAAGTAGTTTTTTTTTTCAACCTAAATAATAATATGTATTTTTTTTGTAGATTACCCTTTAATATAAAATGTATGTTCCTGAATATGTACGTGCGTTAAATGTATCGGATATTACGTATTACAAAACAATTAAAAATAAATAAATCTGATATCCAAAGAAATCACATAAAATGTATCAGACGGATTTCAACGGAACTGAAAAAATAAAAAAAAAATATTTGAAAACAAACGTTGTGAATCTATTTTTTATTTTTTTATTTAATATGCCAATACAATAAATTAGACAACGCAACGTTTGAAATAGGAGATATCCGCGCAAAAGTCAAACAATATTTGTGGCGGAAACCAGTAAAACATAAACGGTAAAAGTGTTGCCTATTATTATTACAGAGCCGTGTCTAGCTGTTAATAGCGGCTTAAGCGACGTGTAATAATGGCCTAAGTAAATAAAGCACAGTATCGTATGAGCCCGCAGTGTGGAGCTGTCCGGCTGTCCGTCTCTAATTGGTTATCGGTGCACGACTCGCACCTCGCCCGTCGCCGTCACTTCGCTCCTGTCATAATAAATAAGTAATCTGTCCGGTAATGCTTCCCCGTCGCACTGCACTCCATAATTTGCTTAGTAATTTTACACTGGCTGACTAGAGACTTTTTGTTCGTTCAACCTGATTTAAAAAGCGAATTATCTTGCATGCTACTCAAGACGTGATGATAGCGTGTAGTTGTGGATAGTTGGCTTTTTACGCTCAAAGGAGACGGGCGAATCTGGGCCTATCGTGTACACAAATAAAATATTTATCAATATTTTTTTCTTAATTTTTAATTTTTAATCACGAAATATTAAGCCATTTTACCATGGGATATTAAATAAAATATTTAATCATAATATTATTGACTTTCGTTACTTCCTAGCTTTACTGTCATTTTTTTACAATGTTGCCAAATGAAATAAAGTAATGATATAAATAAAGAAATGATATAAAATAGAAAATAAAAGCAATGAAAGTGAATAAAGTGTGTTTGTCTTTAGATTATGTTTTAAAAACACGTTTTAAATAATTAATTATATAACAACGTTTATAAAAACATTGTAAAAATAAATTGATCAACAGGTTTATTTTTTTTCTTGTACTGGCAACAAAGTTGTCATCATGTTACATCAAAGTCAATCGTCAAACTAAAAAATCATCATTGGCTTGAACTTACCTACGTTAGCGGATATTTCGTTTTTTCGTGTGCTTTTATTATTCAATTAGTATTATTTTGCGACGATAGATTCCGATGGTTATTACGAGAATACAATGACTGATCAACGACTTCATTGTATCAATTGCGGCATAGCTAGCTGGCGGCGGATTACATCAAAATAGAAGAGGAAAGCATAATATTATTGTTCTTGCTTGGTAGGAAAAAGAAATGTGGGCTGCTGTTGTCACATAATGTCCATAATATGGTACCTAGGCTGGGCGAAACATCAAGAGTATTTAATACTACCTGCACAGTTTATTTTATTTATTTTACGATATTTTAATTGTTTCTGATGAAATAGATGATCAATAAATAATTATTATGAGAGAAATGTGTTCTTCATTCATACTTATACCCATCTAATGTGCTAAAATACAATCTGATAAAATCTAGTCAGTAGTAGTCTTTATACAACGTGAGAGCACTGAGAGTTTGTTAGAATAACTCATTACGAAGCAAATTATAACACCCTATATCTTTTTTCTCCCGTGTAGCAGTTGTAAAAAAGTTTATTTATTTTAAATGGCAGTAATATCAGAATTAAATAGTGTAGTAATTGTTGCTGTACAGTCAGGCCCAATTTTGTATGGACGTTCGCCCGTCTCCTTTTAATTTCGACTGGCTTCTGACCGTCTAGTTCGCACCATAAAATGCTTTTGTAGCAAAAATGGTTAATTTATATGCATTGCATTTCATATTAAAATTTAATCACTCGCCTCTGCCTCTTGACACATTATTATGTTAACGAGTTAATTATGTATGTGCAAATGACTAATGAAACCTCTATCAATTTGAGTTTATCACGCTTTTAACTTTTCACTGCATGTAATCAACATACGTCCACATTCTCTGTCACTAGTGTTTATTATTTATTTACAGTAACTTGTTATGAAATTAAATTTCAAAGCTCCGACACGGAGTAATTAAGCGGAGTGGCGGCTCACTTAATGCCGTCCGTATAACGTCATAACTAGAGCGGTTACTCTAATTCAATTAGTATTCAAAACGTATAAAGAGATTAAAATGGTCTTTTAATGGATATCGGAGCGAGCGGAACCGGTCCTGGAGGCGCAGGCGTTCATGTAATACCGTCGGCGAACATTCCCGCGAGCTCATTGAAGAGGTTTTTGTCCCCATCTCATGTTTATCTTTTTGCCGTGCTGCTATTGAACCGGAGCCTATCACTTACATCGCTACCTTGTGTATCGAATTATCGAATATCGAGATTGCGTTTATTTACCCTATTATAGGTACTTTCGAGTAATTTGTGTTTGTTAATTATGCATACATCGCTTTATTGGGTCGAGCTAGTCTGTGGAGGATTAGCTTCGCTCGTATAACCATCTTGTATTATTTGGATTGATATATTTTAGCTTGCTCTAATTGGTAATCGCAGTCACTGATTTGTACGCAAAATTATGCATTTATTATGAAAACCCCCAAATCTTTACTATTCTACTCTACTATCAAATCTACGCTACTGTTTAAAGTGTTTACTGCCAACCAAAAACGAAAAAAGAACGAAATAAAACGAATTTTTTCTTGAGTGCGGTGATAAATAACTTTCCTTATCGATGCCGACACGCCGCTATCGCCCCCATCTCGACTAACACCTACGCCTTCGACCACAACAGCCGTTTAGGGCAATTTGTCGCCATCAGATTATTAATCCACAATTGTAATCCGATTAATATTATTTCACTCGCCCATCAAATTAAACAGCTGTTAACAAGTTCGTGTACGTTTCTAATTTTGTTTTTATGATGGGCCGTAAAGTGTAGACGAATAACGTGTAAGAAGACAGATCATTATTTTATATGGACCCTAAAGTACTATTCTACGGCACTTTAGCGTTCTTCGTGTCGGATTATTCCCCTCTTTATACCCGCGAGAGAGATGCGTCGACCACTTTGTTGTTTTATACTTGGTCTCGGGGCGACTTTATGCATCGCCTCATTGCTCTTCGTCGTTTCGCTTAGTTTCCCCTCTATTTTAGACTCACGTTACTATGTAAATTTATTTTCGAACAAACGATCCGTTAGCGACTATCCTCGATCCCGAATCTTTTTACGTGTACCTACACGATATTACTGTAAAACGTTTTGCGAAATCTAATTTTATACTTCACGACTATACTAAATCAGTTTTATTATGACCGAAACATAAATGTAAGTAAAGCATTACATACATCCCGGAAGTAAAATATTTTGCAGATTCAAAATATAATATCATAAACAATAAACATATTCACTACCATAACGATAATAAACAGAAAAGAGAATATTATTTATTACAACGTTATTATATAATAAGAACGCTGAAGAACAAAGAAAAACGAGGAATCCAATTTAGTGGGTAAATAAAGTCCTAAGTCGCATAAACAGAGCAATTTGTCTGATTATTCGGCACAAGCAAGCGGCCATTGTGAGAAACGGAGTAATAACGCGAACCAAAGTCGGCGCCCTCGACAAACGCTCAGAAACAAACTACATTTTTATACGGGGAGCAAACAAAATGAGTTAGCGGTACCATTGCGTCGCTTTCCCTGTATTCCTAGCGAGAGAGCTCGAAAATTCGCTTTAATACCTTTGTTCTACAGCGCTTTACAGCTCTCATGTTGCTCGGGAATATTTTCCGAGCTCAGATTTACTTTATGTGTGAATATTTTCCGCTTCATTCTTTTAGAGATGGACCATACAGGTTTAAAGTAAACTTTTTGACTTTTATATCTTGTAATAAAAGATAGATCAATCCGAATGAGATATAGAATATTTATTTTATAGTACGATCAGGAATAAACTTTTAAACATAGTGGTGTTATTAACGATCAACCCAATGAATACTTTTCATCAAGAGCCACCCCACTCTGATGCCCGATTTAATGAAAAGACAAGTGACCGGTTTCCACAAATATCATTAATTTGTATAACTGAATGAAGATAAATTCGATAAATCAACTTTACTAAGTGTTAAAAGGTGGGTATGATCATTTTCATTGTGAAATTAAATAAAATTGGTAGAAACTCCCGGTCGAGTTTATTCATTACTTTCCGCCGCAGGCGGGGGTGGCGGCCCTCCCCACTCGCTTTATGGATATAACCTCGACAAAATACCCCTAAAATTGCAGTGTTTTTATTACGTTCCCTCTTTATCTTTTTCGGTTTGCTGCTCGTTTTTTACGAGGATATTATTTTATTAACGGAATGAAGATAGACACATGATAGTCGGATCGAACGTAATAGATAATGTTTGGATATATCAACACTCAATTTATACTGAATGCTCCAAAGTAAACAATTATACACTAGAAATAGCCTCTTGTAATAAACGTTAACGTATTGTCAGAAGACAAGTTAATTACGTGCCTATACAAAAGAACATGAAATTAAAAGTGAAAACAAATAAAACAAAGATAAATGTACATTCTAAAAAGACAAGAAGCAGTAGCACCGATGGACAAGACCTCCGACATGCTCGAGGGCGAGAGCTTAAAATACGATGTAGATAAAATACAAGTTGCCGGTAGTCGCGTCGGCAGCGCCGCGCACCGCTTGTAATTAATTACGGCTTATTATGACGCTCACTTTTGTTTATTGATTATTAACTCTACATTTCATTACAGCTTTTTATATAAATTGTTTATTTATTGGACATATTATAATGCAGAAACTGTTTTCAAAGTCGTAAAAACTACTATGTTTTCTCTACGTTTAATGACATATAGCTAATCGCCGTTGTTAAAATCGTTAGCGATGACACATTGAAATATCTGGTGTGATTTTTCTGTATCATTAAATAAAAACATTGTTTAGATGCCAAATAGTTCGCGAGAGCGATAAAACAAAGCGTCTGGCAAACGACCAAGTCGCGCCGCGCGACACGAGTGGATGGGCGCGCGATTTGCGACGCGAACGCTGTTACGGGCGCTGCGCATCGCTCCGCTGCCGGTCCTCTCCGCCGCGCCCGCCGCCCGACGCGCTGTGCTTAGTGCAGATTTGCACGGATACATTTTAAATGGAGCCGACACATCGCTATTACACTCCCTTTGAAAGCGGAATGCGTAATGTATGACGTTCAATTCAATTTCATGCACACAAAGCTGGCGTCGAAACTCTACCTCTTTGACCGAATCCTCTTATGCAATAACGCTTTGTTGGCAAGAGTTTCAACTTAACAACGTTTGTAAGTTGATATTTGGAAACGGACGGCTTAACGCGTTCTTTGAGTGCCGAAATATTAAAAGTTGTCTAGGTATCATTATATATTGTGCCAAATTAGTAACCGTAGTCGATGACATTATGGAGTCCGAAAGTATTTCTAAAATTGTAATTAGATAGGCGATACATTGTGACACGGCCATATGAAAGATTGGTCGGGTGTCAGCGCGTGGTTTTGATCACTATAGGAACTAGATTGTTGGCAAGAGCTCGCTCGCATTCCGTGGAATGTCGAGACCTGTCCACCTGGCTCGTGGGCGTGCACACATCACCGGCCCCCTTTGATGTCAAGCGGGAACGCGTCGATGATACAGGCAACTGATAAATAAACAAAAACGACACCGCCTAGAATGCAATTAACCTACATAATTAAGCGGTACCGCTAATTGTTTTCTGCTACGTACTGACTCCGTTACATGTGTTTCATATGGCCTTAATGCTTCGTGCTGTTCGTTATCTTGATTGCTTGTCTTTTCAATAAAGTTATCAGACTTTAATTAATTATTGTATCGATGTCAAACAGTCCAAAACAAGTTGGGCTTTTTTATCTTTGTAACGTTCTACGTAGGAAATTACATAAGAAAGAAAAATATTTATGAACGATTCCATATAGGTGGCGTGTTTTATTATACGGCGAGGTTAAGTCCGTTAATTAATTAAAGCTGACATAGGTGGGGTACGATTAGCGGAATAAATTGCGCCTGCGGTGGGCTCAATCCCCGGCGCGCAGTAAACAGACAACAAAGGCCCGATCGCCGAGGCCGGCCTTAATGCTAACTCATTATTTATTCACATCTATAACGAGATTGTCAGTGCACCCCGTGCCGCCAGCTCTCCGCGGAACCCGCTTATTTCGTCTCATTACACGACCATCCTAGCCGTATTCTCCCCCCACTTGCTATTTTTCCACAAATTATACTTTTTTCTTGTTCAAGTTTTAAAGCTATTACAGTTCCCTTTCAAGTATACTTTCTGAAATTGCCAGTCTTGTATTATTCCAGTGTGCTGTAGCCCCTCTTTTTGGTGCTTTGTAAGATCTCAAAAATTATATGTTGCGTTTAAAAGTTTCAGTCAAAACTACTCACGTAAAGTTTTTCTCTCTTCACCGTAAAAAGACAGAGTTTGATACAATAATTTGTAGAATTCAAATGAAATTGAAGAGACAGTCTTTTAATCCGCAAACACGTTTTGTAACCCGCCATGTGCACGCAAAAGCTACATGAAAACAATGTTACACTAGCTGAAGAATTTTTATTCAAAAGATATGAAAAGCGGTGTAGCACTTGCAAACGGCTAGATAATGCCGTCAGATACTCGGCGCAGTCGTTGAAAATTTTATGTCGCCTCTCGCTGCATCCTCGACTGCGTCACCCTCCCCCCGCATCCGTAATTCTGCACCCTCTTTAAGTGCTGTTGCCATCGACTCGTGTTGTGCAATATTCATATTCTCATCGTCACACAAATATTTACATTGAAATACGAGTACATATTTGTGGATTAGTATATAAACTGGATATACAAGCATCGAAAGCATTTAGGTTAATCTGAATGTTGCTAAGTGTTCCATTTTTAATTGCGTTCTGTTTCATAAAATACTGGAAAAATACGATACCCGGGTATCGTTATAAACATACAATTTATTTGGGATTTGGGACTATCAATGTTCTTTTTAAAAACACGCTTAGATTTAAAGTTAGTTGATTGGGTAATCATAAACGTAATGTTTGTTTACGTTACACCCTAAAATATTATAATGCATCTATTTTAAACATCTACTTGCGATAAAGATTCATACTAGCAGTAGAGTCGCAATTTAATGCCAGAGAATTGTGAACAGATATGATTGCACGTCACCGCACCACGCGTCGAGTGAGATTACTCCAGCTTTCAAGAGCCAAAGCAACCTTTGTGCCGTTGACGCTCCTCCTTTTTTCCGCCTTCCCTCAATTCTTTTGTCATAAATGCTGATGACAATTCGTTTTGCACACCAGTTTACGACTACTTATCAACAAACGCTAAGTTTACTTTGTTATCCTGTCCCAGATTATTTATGCTTCTTTCTTGACTTTCTTATTATTTAGCGGTATACATTGAGAAAATTTTAGGTGTGCTGTAGCCTCTTTGGCGTATTATTTCAAACAAATAGTAAATATGTTAATAATATACATACATTTCACCAATTTGTATGAAAAATAATAACTTTAAGTAGAAATTCGAGCGAGGAACCTCCGATTGATGTTTAGCGGCAAGAACTTATTGGATTTCTAACCGGTAACCGGTACCGTAGTCAAATTTCTCATTACGATTCAAAGTCAGTCGAGTCGTCATGCATTTGTATGTCTTGCAAGCACTCTTTGTCTCTTTGTTATGTATGTATGTCCTCGAACATTCTCAAATAACACTTTCAAATTTTACGAACGCTTTCTCTTTTAGGCATACGACTAACCAATAGTCGTTCGTAAACC